>VYZU01056140.1:0-60396 GCA_013401355.1 Ceyx cyanopectus | reverse complement strand
TCAACTCTTGTTCTTGATTTAGGCTGGGGCTGGGCACCTGTGGATTCTCTTCACTTACTGTCTTTAGCCTTCTCTCCTCACTACGCTGCAGGACTAAGCTGTCCTTTCAATGACAAATGCAAGTTCTAGCCCTGGGGACTGGATCTTGTTCTGTTCCCTGTTCAGTCACTGTGGTCTGCTCATTGGTCCTAGTCTTGTAAAGTCTGGGTCCATACATCTCTTCTAGTTTTTGCAAGTGGAAAAAATTAGTAGGATGATTATTAGGAATGTTTTTGCTCAGGTTTACTGAAAGGTGGTGAAAAATTTGATGCCTGTTCAGATTAAACACTGTTTCAACAACTAGCTTGCATTTATTTAATGTAATTGAAGTTGTTGTAGTAGACCAGTTTAAAGCAGATTGATGATGTCAGGTTGGTGATAAGAAGGCATACAGAGCAACCCAGAGTAATTAATTTTATTCCAGGACATGATGAGGCTGATATTTAGGGTCATCTATAAAATTATGAGGATGATCCAAACTCTGTGCTCAAGTGTGTGTCGAATTTCATCACAGTATTGGATGCCAGTCTGTCCTACCTGTAACACAGCAGCCTAGTGATGGAGTGAGCAGCATGCTGGCAAAATTTGGAAGTAATTCTCCAAGTAGCAGTAGAACAATATTATCAGAGAAGGTTGTACAGCTACCACCTGTGCTGAATGTTATGGGTCAATGAAAGAATTGAGATCTCAGGTCTGTCAGTCTGACACCCCTTGTGCCATTCTCCAACCTCAGTACTTCCTTGGCATTTTTTAAGCTTGTTAGAATTATCTTCTGAAATGCAACCAAAAATGTCAAGTAAGACAGCAGGAGCTTTTCAGTCCTCTCCCATTCTATCTGCATGCTGGCTGCACGCTGCTGCATCTACTGTTGATTGCAAACAACCTCTTCTGCATAAGTTGATAGGCTTTCTCAGTCACTTATTAACTGCAAGAGTGTGGAATGCTTTACCTGCACTGATTTGTGCCAACAATTGTAAGAACATTATTGACACTCAAGTAGAAAAAGGAGGACATTGACAGAGTGGTAGCTTTAGGATGAAAATCTCTGCTAATGTATCAAGGCTAGTCCTGTATAAGCACATTTTTTTGTTCAGCTGAGAAAATTAGCATGCTGCTGAGCTCACAAAATGTAAGAGGTTGTAGTCTCTTCGTGAATATATGAAATAGTAGTGAAGGCAACACAATCTAGTGACAATGGTAAGGGCAATTCCAGAACCTGTTCTGGGCTTGGACACTTAACTGCAGGCTGACCATTTCCTTTCAGCTTTCCATTTTCAAAAGGGAGGGTAAGAACTGTGCCTCATAGGTTCTTGTTAGAAATATCTCCTACAGAAACAGGAGTTTCTAAAGCACGTTGGATTATTCATGCAAAAAGCTCTGTGTTGTTGTGAGGCATAGTTACCATATGGGAACAGAGGGGTCTAGATGTTTCTGATCCTTTTTCCTACCATTTTCAGGAGGGTTCATCTGACTAGTGTGGTGTAGAAGATCAAGTCCCTCACCAGTTATAAAGAAAAGAACTCCTGCATGGCATGCCATAGGTGTTCCTGCACTGGCAGGGGGTTGGACTTCAGCTCTAGAGGTCCCTTCCAACCCCTACCATTCTAGGCTTCTAAGTCACTGCTTCTCTGTTCTGCAGTCTTCAGGTGGACCTTACAATTAGATCCTTTTAACTGAAACTAGTTTCACTGATCTAAATCCATTTTGGAGTCAGAGGTTAAACTTCATGCTACCAAACCTGATAATTTCAATTTATTAGTAGTTATTTTATGTTACCTAGGGCTGGTATATTAACCTGTCTCTGCCTACAGTGCCTGACACTAGGACAGAAACCACTTGATGTTGAATAATTTGTTGGACAAGATGCTGAATGCCTGGGTGAGTGGCTGATGTGGGTATGGCAGCTAGTAAGTGCCTGGGTTCTGACTTTTGTCTCTTGAAATATGTGTGCATATGTGTTAAACACAGCTGGGGCAGTGCAGATGCAGATACACAGTATTCACCTGTACAGAAAGTGAGGGCTGTTGTGCTGTGTCCTAAGTTTGGAGGTAGATTTGAACCATTGCTCATGGGGACTTGTCAGAGTGTAAATATGTGGTGGTTAATGGTGACATTTTGCATGCTGACAGTGATTGTTCCAACACTTTGCACAGGGAATGGGAATTTGTGATGACACAAGAAAAGAGAATAAAAAGAGAAAGAAGGGATGGGGAAGGAAAAAGAGGCAGGAGTTAAGGTGGCAATAATCCTAGCAAAGGCAACATTTTCCAGTAAGCAGTTCTGAATGTGATGTAAAAAATAACAACTGAAAGTATTATTTTACTACACAGAGCCCACATTCCTCCTTTGATCTCTGTACAAGCTTCCTTTTGGCATCTGTGGGAGATCAGTGGAGAGGAGTGTGTAATCTTGAATTTATGATGCAGCTTGTGGATAGTCATGAAATAGAATTCAGTACTCTCAAAAAAATACAAAGCTGGGAGTTAAACAGAAAGGTGCACCCATAGTTCTGAAATAAATGAGCAAAATCAGTCTTATCATAGACATCTCACAACAAAAAGAGAAGTTATCTGAAAACTTCATTCATTGAAGCTAAACTGTTGGCATCTATTTAAAAAAAATTAACTAAGTGTCCAGGTTATTGTATACTGGAATTCCTTAATACACCTATTTGTGTAATAGTTAACATAAATACAATATTTTTGAGACTTTTACCAGTATTCAACATCTAGAAAAAGTGATTTCAGCTTTATAGATTAGGAAAACATTACGTGACGTCTAATGAGCAACAATAAATCTCTACAAGACTTCCCTAAATCACAGGATCTGTTTAGTAAATTTGCTAATTAGTAAAAATGCTACTTAAAAATAGCCGTATGTGAGCTGTAAAAGATAGATAACAGATGCACCAAACCTTCTGAGCAAAACAAAATAAATAAGAATCCATAGAGTTGATTTCAGTTGTATTTTTGTTTGGTTATTTTGGGGGTTTTTTTCAGGTGTTTATAATAAATAATCAACATATAGGTCCATTCATCTACAGAAAACTCATTTAAACTTGAGTTTTCTATCTGATGATTGTTTGCCTCTTGTGTTGGACACTTGTTATCTTGAATTAAAACACTGGGAAAACAGGGACTTTGGGTTTCTTTACATACATCTCAGAGAAACAGAACATTTAGAAGCAACCCAAAGCAAAACCTCACATTTGAATGGCACTGGAAATCAGCCCTGCTGTGAGAAGTTCTGCCTTTGGGCAGCATCTCCTTCCAGCACCATGACAGCTGCTCAGAGCAATCTCCTGGGTTTTTCAAGCAGTAGGGCTGCTAACCTGTCATTGGTACTTGTCTCCACTGAGGAGAACATCCCAGAAACCATAAGAGTGGTCTACAGCATGCTCTGCACACAGAAAAGAGAGGTGGTCCCTGCCATAGAGCTGAAGTTGTCTCAGGCAGATTAGGTTGAGGAGATACAGATGGTTCATCTTCCCATTCCTCTCATCTCCTCAAGTAAGAGCTGAACTGATACAGTCCTTTTCTACCAGAAGTACCATCTAACCTGTATTTTCTACCTCCTGTCCTCTGTGTTTTCTTTTTGCCCTGTAACAATCTTCTTGAAAAGGTGACATTCATTCCCTAGTCCTGTTTTGCTACCCTCTGGCTCACCACTGGCCTGGCACCATTAATTAAGTATTGTAAAGTTTCTTTGTTTGAAAGCTGCCTGTGCTAAAGGAACACCACTGAAGACAAACTGTCAGAGGATAGTAATGTTATGAGGAGATTTCCTCTGGCCCCATTACTCTTGGCTCCTCTACTATCAACTAGAAGCATCAGGAGGGGACAGGAGCAGATTGACTGTCTCTTACACTGTCAGCATTGAAGCACTCAGCAAACTCAGGAGTTCTTCAGGAGCATCAACTGACACTTGTGGTCACACAGTCCATTGCACAGAACCCTCCACAGAGGCAAGGCAGAAAGAGAAGTTGAAGCCTGGTGGTGATGGGGTCCATCAGAAAATGTACAGGTTAAGGACTGAGGTAGAAGAGGGGTTGTTCATCCAGTTTTCTGCATAAATTCTTTGAGAAGACAGAGGTGATCTAGAGCTTGCAGAGCTAGACAGTTGCTGGCATCTTTCTTCCCAGAAATGTTCTGGTACCTTTAAAGTACACAGTGGGTAGGGTTTCAGGTGCACAGCAAAATGCCACCTAACCTTCAGCTGCTGTGCCCCAGCAGGACAAGGATCTTTTGCAGCTCCCGTGTCACACCTGCTAGAATTGTGCCTAATTATTGCTGATATAATTAGTCATGGCTTAGGCAGGTTTAGATCTCTGGACCTGAATAGCTGGTGCTTGTGGTTTCCTCCTTATGCCACTGGTAACCCCACAGTGGGAAGCCATGACTGGTCCACGTGTACCACACTCAGTCTGCTCTTATAGCTGCTGTCAAGATCACCTCTTCAGCGCTATGTGTTCTTAAATATTTTGAACGTGTCCTACTGGTGCTTGTTAGGAACTTCTGACTAACCTGGACCAAACCAGTTTTCTAAGAACTGCATCAGCAATCCAGTTTTCAGCTCTCTTGCTTTGTTTGCCTTTTAGAACTTGCTTTACATTTAGCCTTTGAGGAGGAATTTAACTAAGCTACACCCAGTCTACACCAAGCAGTACCCTCTGCTCCATGCAGTGTTGCAGCTGTTCAGATGCCATCCTTGCTACACATGTTTTTTGTAAGTATTTTGAATTGTGGAGGTAGTTCCTTCCAGGAGACTTCAGAGACAATAGGAGACAACATTCTGCTCAAAGGACAACTGATCTATGATACATTCAAGTCCCATGGATATTTTATTACTTCTGCATAGCCATTTATTTTGCAAGACTGTCATATTCTGGCACAAATTATATAATGTCAAACCCTGATGATGAGTTTCCTCCATTCAGTGGCCTTCAGTGCAGGGAAATCTCATGGGTTTATTAACTGAGCTATAATCCTAAATCTTCTGCTGCTTGTATTTATTATTTCAGGAAACCAGCCTACAGTCCTTGTCTTGCCTTTGGAAGGCAACTGTAATTCTCCTGTTCATGTACTAGCTGAAGGGACTGGATTTTTAGTGGGTTTTAGTGGATTTTTAATGATCAATTAGTGAATTTTAAAAATGCTATGAAAGTCTGGTTCCTAAACAACAGAAATAGGCTCCTCCTGTTGCACCACAATGTCCTCTGAATACATTGCTCCATACAATACCCTCATCAAAAGCATTGTAATGAGGATACAAACATTAATATATGGTGTATGACAGTTATAAGCATGAATTCTTACTATGATTTAGATTTCTGTCTCTAACAAACATTCTGACAGCAGATTATGCTTCTTTTATTTCCCCAGATAGTCTTTGGTTGAGTACTCACAGCAGCTAGCTAGCTGCAATTACTACTGCTTCTACTTCTCAGGAAGAGGTGTTTGCACAGTTAATGGTCTCTGGTGTGTCATGTCTGTTTTCATGGACATTTACATTCCAAAGCTTTCAGAAGCAGCCATCAAACAGAAAGCTCTGTTTAATCTAAAGGAGAAGTCTTTATTTCCCCTCCTCCACAGTTGAATATGGTACCTGGGAGCTGTCAGCTGAGAGCTTTGAGCAGTGCCTCTCTATGCAGTGATGCAGGAAGCACTGTGCTGGCCTTGCAGAGATGAGATCTTAACCCCTCAGGCTTAAGCAACCGCTGGAGGGGGCTTCTGAGGGTGTAAAAATCCCTGTGCGTTAAGTGGGTCTCAAGACCATTTCAGGACTTAAGCTTTAGTTCCTCAGTATTCATCACTGCAGTTCCTTCTTCTTCTGGAGTGTTTGCCATGTTTACTGTATTTGTTTCACTCTATTTAAGCACTTAAATTTTGGTTTCCAGCCATGAGACCTAGAAGTGTTTAGTTTAAATTGCAAACTGAGATACAAATGAAACCACATAGTCCCCAATCACTGAAGTCTTAGGTACTTTCTTACTGAGTCTGTGCTCTAACCATCAGTAACTTGGTGGTTGGAACCTCACATGAGCAGGATGTGTTACCACATGTATTGGAAATAGCCAGAATGAAGCAGATTATGGTTTTAAGGGTTGTTTTGCTGTAGTTATTGTCATGGTCTTCATAGTCTGCTGGCTGAAATAAATTTTCAGTTTGGTCAACGAAGGATTTTCTGAAAGACAACAAAAATTGGACACAAGAAAATCTTAATGGGAAGGAGTTCACTACAACCCAAATATCTATATTCACAGATTCACAGATATTAGGAGTTGGAAGGGACCTGGAAGATCATCTAGTCCAACCCCCCTGCCAGAGCAGGGTCACCTAGACCAATTAAATTTTATTAAAATTAAATTTTATCTCATTAAATTTCTCCCTGCCCAGCTCTCCAGTCTGTACTCATATTGATAACATCCTCATCTGGAAAGTTCTGAAGTGTTAGTTAAGTGGACGGTGGGATGGACTGAGAGCTGCTTGAGTGACAGGGCTCAGAGGATGATGGACATCTCTCTTATGAGAGATGAGGGGGACTGGACAATCTTATGAGTAAAGGTTGACAGAGCTGGGGCTGCTTACCCTGGAGAAGAGAAAGAGGAGACCTTATCAGTCTATAAATATCTAAAGTGTGGATGCAAGGAGGATGGAGCCAGACTCTATCCAGTGATGCCCGGTGGCAAGAGAAGGGGCAACAGGCACAAGCTGGAGCACAGGAAGTTCCATCTAAATATGAGGGAAAATCTGTGGATGTTAAAATACTACTGCATGGAATTTTCCTTCCTGTGGGATCACAAAAATCGTCTCTTCCTCACTCTCCTACTCTGGCAACTGGCAGATAAGCAACAAAAATCTTCTTTACTGTGGAGTGACAGAGCCTGGAACAGGATGCCCAGAGGGATTGTGGAGTCTCCTTCTTATTATTGAAGAACCAATTATTTTAATGCCATTATATCAAACTGATTTGAATAACATACTCTGAAATGACTTCTTCTTATTTCTTATGGTCTTACCAAAATATATCATGTCATCTCATATAGAAAATTTGCTTTTGCAATTTTTGAAGCAGAATTTTATTCTGGGAGGTGATTTGTACTGGTCTCATTTTGTTATTGTCCATTGCCATGTTTCTCAAGACAATAGCTGCAGTTACTAAAGACTAAAACAAATCTTGGGCGCTGTGGTTTCTATGAACATTGCAGAACTGGAGGAGCTGACACAAGTTTGGATGATCTCTCTTCGTGTGGGTCACCTGGAGAGTTATTGACATGGAATTGAGGATTATTGACAATTGTGACAACAAACAGGGGGGTACCAAAGGATGTAGACGACACTGAGGGTGCAGTTTTTTCTGACAACTTTCTGTTGTTATTGGTAATTTCCAAACTGTCAGGTATGTTTGAAGGGATGGCCATTAAAAAAATAATGTCTTGTAAATTCTAAAGCATATACTTGCAACACACGTGGAGTATTAATATTTTGGTTTTATAGGCACTTTTGGAAACAGCCCTACATTATATGGGCTTGTTTGAAAGCTCTGCTTGTAGTTAATCACGGAACAGAAATAAGAGAGGTTGGCTTCATTGAGCCAGGATTTGAATGTCCAATTCCAGACAGTAAAAACAGTTGACAGCAGCTTGGCATCCGGTACTGTCTTTCTTCCAAAGATCTAAAAGAGCTTTTAAAAATGTCTAATTACAGTATAATGGGTCCCTGTTTTGTATCAAGGATTATCAAAATAGAAAAAAATACACAACTGTAATTTTCAGGTTCAGATTTCTGTTGTTGGGTACTCGTGTTCATATTATCCTTCATGTTATTGATCTAAACGAGTTAGATGGCAACTTGCATTCAAGTTTGAAAATGATCTGATTTCCAGAACTAGAGTTGAAAAGGAGGAATTTTCTATGAGCTTTTAAAAGCCTGAATTAGTTCGTTTCTCACTGGGATTTATGCTTTCAAATGTAATTTTATTTTATTTTTTATTTTGGTTTTTTTTTATTTTTATATTTTATTTTATTTTATTTCATTTTATTTTATTTTACATTTGATAATCTGTCTCTGACTTCAACCTGTAGCTGCCAGCATCTCTGTGATGTTTACACTAATATTATGCCACCTTCTTCAGAAGCAAAGCAACCACAAAAAGTATTTAGGGAACATGACAGGAACAAGAAGGAGGAAGGAGAAAGAAGTGATAATTCTTAGTTAAGCACGTAACACAGCAGTGCTGCTGCGTACCTAAACAATGCTCATTTCCTCCTAAATGAAGTATTTTAGGTGAGCAAGAGTTCACATCCTGTTAGGTGAAGGGATTATGAGATCCGTGCTTCTTAATTAAGGGAACACAGTTTCAGTGATACAGCTGCTAGTGGGGTTTAGATAACTCATGGCTCTAATCTTTTCTTTTCAGTACTGTGGACTGACAGAAATTGGGGATGAACATCTTGATCTCTTTGTGAGCTCTCTGCTTTGCCTCTGTGCTTTGGCCAGTTTCAATGTAGGTGCTCTCATGGTCATTTAGTGGCATTGTTTAATCCAAAATATTCATGGAGTATAGCTTTTAAATTGAGATATCTTCTCAGTACTGGTCAGATCCCTTGAATTTTCCTGTACCTGGAGAAAATACCTTCTCCCAGTGATGCTCAGCTAACAAAAAATCTTTTAGAACTGCAGGCAAGTGGGTGACATTCAGTGGTCCTGCAGCTGCTGAGGCTGGCCTTCCTGGTTCTTACTGGATTTTAGCTACTGCAGAGACTGCATAAAGCTATTTTTATTTCACCTTCTCTGGTCTTATGCCAAGAACAGCTTGGAGAATTTGGGCATGTTTTGTACAGCAACATTTATTTGTGTGTAATTGTTGCTGCACATAGTCAGATGTTTAAGATATATGTTGTAATAGACACCTAGATTAATTGCTTTCTGCTATCTTTATTTTTTTTATTAATAAGTACTAAAATTCTTATTTGCATGGAAGCTTAGATGCAAAAAAAAATCTATATATANTAATATATATAAAATCTACTATTAATGCTAATTTTCCTAAATGTCTGAAGAAACAGAAGGGATCTCGTGGTTCCTTTGCAGATTGCTAAATGAGCTATCCTTCTTACACTATTTTCTTGGACCTTTTCTTCCAAAATATTCTGCGTATTTCAAGTGTCTACATTGTTACATATAAAATTACAGTAGCAATGGCCTGACATGATATTATTCTAGGACTATTGCATGACTGTGTAAATAAAGATTGCATGATAATGCAAATCTCAGCTATCAAAAGGTCATTTCCATTCATTCTATACTGAGACCAAAAAAAAAAAAAAAAAAAAAAAAAAAAAAAACGAGCAAAATTCAGGTTCAGCAGTGATATGAGAAAAGCTCCTGCTCCCTGGTTACAGGATGATTTAATCATGTGTAACTAATGAGATAATGACAAATTGAATAGAGGTAAAATTGATAGCAGGTTCTGAAATTTTAATTAACTTTACACAGATTTTATTATTTGATCAGAAATTTATACCAGAAATGAACTGTCTTTGTAGCTCTTCATGAGTTGTTCATTATTCCATAGTCTTATTATTATTATTTTATAAATTAGAAAGCCCATACATAGCTCTAGCATTCTTTTAAGAACACATGATACCAACAGAAAGAAACTTTCTCAGATGTTAATTGAATAACTCTTCTGTGTTCATAAATTATAATAGAGTTTGAACTTTGCTCAAAGCTGTATCCTCTTTTAATCCGCCTCCTGGCTTCTGGTACTGTGCATTTTTCCCACACTGCCCCTAAATTCCCTATTGTCACAGCTTCCCCATGCTGGTAAGTTCAATTCAATCTTCTTGTGCGGTCTGACCAGGGGCAGTGCATGTCTGAAGGTTCATGCCCTTCAGGTGAGAAATGTCCTCTCAGCCTAAGTTAAAAGGCCTGGCTCCAAGACCTGAGCTGGGGTCTGTCAGTGTGTGCAGGTACACTCAAAAAAAAAACGAGTGGGTTCTTGCTGTTGAGTGTGAATAGGGAAGAGGGAGACTGAGAATGTTGGGATGATAATGATCTGAAGGAGAACTAAGGGTAGGAATTGATAGAGAAAGTGAAGTTATGTAAATGAAGTCATGGAAACATAAAATTTCTATTGGGAAAGTTTATTTTTTTTCAATAGACAATACAGATTTGGGGTGAAAAAAGAGGAAGACCCATTTCACAACGGAATGACCATAAGGTGATGTGCAGATGGCTCACTAGGCATGCAGAATGGCCCAGTTCTTGTCCTTCAGGTGGATCAAGAACAGGTAGACCTGATTGGACTCCAGAAGTTGTCAGTTGCAGGAAAGGAGCACCAATGGCACTGGATGCTCCTAATCAATGTCTCTGACATTTCTGGTTTAAAACTGATAAAGGTCCTGTAGTTCTTCTGATGTGGAATGGAAAAAATATCTTCAGTTCTGACCATTCACTATATGGGTGAATGTTTTTTTACATAGCTTCATTACAGGGGTGGCTGATGTGGCTTTGAAATGTCACCTACACAGTCAACAAATACTTAGTGGACATGGTTTGGCATAAGCCAAGTCCGGCTGCTTTCCAGCACCACTTAGGTTCTCAAGAGTTGGATTTTTAGAGTGAATCAATATCTAAACATTCAATTAGTAGCCTTCTGGGATTTTCCTATGTCTCTAATCACTTAGCTTTTTCTGGACTTCAGTTCCCAAGTCTGGAGTGCCCATTGAAATGGCAAGTGACTGTGGTGCATCATAGCCTAATAGTATTTATTTGATCACACTGTAGTCCAATAAGTTCTCTCTTACTGAATCTCCAGTTCTCACTTTAAGACTCCCAGAAGATACAGCATAGTTGACAGTTTTATTAGCAAGGCCAAAGTCAGGAAGATCAGACTGACAGGCACACAAAGACTGTCGAGTTTATGTGATGCTAAACACATAAAATGCCTAAATATAAACATATGTTTATAAATTCAGAAATATGAATCACCAGTTATATAAATAAGAACAGTGAGGGTGTCTGATTCATAATTCCTGACATGATGACAAAACACACGATAAGGACAATTGGCTCACCTTTGAAAAAATAAATAATAAATAAAATAAAATAAAATAAAATAAAATAAATATATATATAAAATAATATNCATCAAACTCAGTGCTGGCCCTAACATAACTTCAATAATATATAAAATAAAATAAAATAAAATAAAATAAAATAAAAGGAATAGTTGATCTTTGCTTCCTGGTTTTCAGTAGAGCATTCCCCATTTTTTTGTCTTCTAAGTAAAGTTTGAGCATTGTCTCTTCCTGATGGTCTTAATGTGTGTGCAATAATATGTTTGGTGATGCTAAACTCTGTCCTTCAGTCAGGATAGACAGAAAATCAGTATGGGTTTTTAAAACTATTCTGAATATGTATGTCTGTCATTGGAAAATTTAAGAACCATAGAAAATTTACTAGCCCCAGTCTTGCAAAAAAACAATATTTTAAAAAAGTAATAATGAATAGTCATAACAGTAAGAATATTCATTGCTAATGATGGCACTTACTGGTATAAATATTAAGTCCTTTTGCCTCAATTTATAGCTGTTGGAAATGGTGTGACCTGAGGTGAGAGGTTAATTATCCCAGCTCAGTGAATCTTGTTCTGAAATAATGAGCAAAGGTTTTTGTGGGAGAGAGAACCCAGGCAAGTTATACGGAGCTGTGGTTCCATTTTTTTTTCCATGTCTGTATATAAATTATGGTGCTTTTTATGGAAAGCTGATAATAAGGTGCTCTTTGATATTCCCATTTTACTAATCTCTCCCTAAAGTAAATAATAGGAAACTTTTCTGTCTCTCCAGAAAGCCATTTGCTGGCTTCCTTTCAACTCTGTAGACATTTACTGTCCCTTGACACTAATGTTCCAGACAGCAATTAGTGCTGAGTCCCCAGACAAAGAAATTGAATTTACAGCCTTGATGTTTTAAGGCTTCAAAGAGCTGAAGGGGTGGAGACAGGATGGCATTAAATAGTATACTTCTTCCTATTTTACTTTTGGGAAATTAAATAAACTTTTACAAATCACAGAATCATAGAAAGTTTAGGGCTGGAAGGGACCTCCAAAGGGCATCTAGTGCAGCCCCCCTGCAGGGAGCAGGGACACCCTCAACTAGCCCAGGCTGCTCAGAGCCTTGGCCAACCTCCCCTGCAATAGCTCCAGGGATGGGGCCTCAACCACCTCCCTGGGGAGCCTGTGCCACTGAGCCACCACCCTCAAGGGAAACAACTTCTTCCTGAGATCCAGTCTCAATCTCCTCTGCTCTCATTTCAACCCATTCCCCCTCATCCTTTCACTGCAGGCCCTTGGAAACAGCCCCTCTGCAGCCTTCCTGCAGCCCCTTCAGGCACTGGCAGGTGCTCTAAGGTCTCCCCAGAGCCTTCTCTTCTCCAGGCTGAACAACCCCAGCTCCTTCAGCCTGTCCCCACAGCAGAGCTGTTCCAGCCTCTGAGCATCTCTGTGGCCTCCTCTGGCCCTGCTCCAGCAGCTCCATGTCTCTCCTGTGCTGAGGGCTCCAGAGCTGGCTGCAGGGCTCCAGGGGAGGTGTGAGCAGAGCAGAGCAGAGGGGCAGAATCCCCTCTCTCCAGCTGCTGCCCACACTTCTCTTGCTGCAGCCCAGGCTGCCATTGGCCTTCTTGGCTGCCAGTGCCCACTGCTGGCTCATGGCCAGCTGCTCAGCCACCAACACCCCCAAGTCCTTTTCTGCAGAGCTGCTTCCCAGCCCCTCATCCCCCAGCCTGGATGGACAGTGAGGGTTGTTCTGATCCAGGTGCAGGACCCTGCCCTTAGTTTTGTTGAACCTCATGAGGTTCCCCTTGGCCCACCTCTCCAGCCTCTCCAGGTCCCTCTGGATGCCATCCCATCCCTCCAGCCTTTCCACAGCACCACTCAGCTTGGTGTCATCTGCCAATTTGCTGATGGTGCCCCCATCCCACTGTCAGTATCATTAATGAAGATATTAAACAGTACAGGTCCCAGTGCAGACCCCTGAGGGACACCACTTGTCCCTGTTCTCCATCTGGACATTGAGCCATTGACCACCACCCTCTGGATGTGACCATCCAGCCAATTCCTTATCCACTGAACAGTCCACCCATCAAATCCATATTTCTGCAACTTGGTGATTAGGATCTTGTTGGGGACTGTGTCAAAAGCCTTGCAGAAGTGCAGCTAGATCACATCAGCAGATCATCCTTTATCCATGGATGTAGTCACCTTATCATAGAAAGTCACTAGGTTGGTCAGGCAGGACCTGCCCTTGCTGAAGCCATGTTGGCTCCTTCATCAGCCCACTGCCTTCTATTTACCCTGTTAGACCCTCTGGGAGAATCTGCTCCATGATGTTCCCAGGCACAGAGGTGATGCTGACAGGGTGAGAGTTTTCAGGGTCCTCCTTTCTATCCTAGTTAGCAATGGGTGTGACATGGCCCTGCTTCCAGTCCTCAGGGGCTGCACCTGACTGACAAAACTTCAAATCTCATGGCAAGTGGCTTGGTGACTCCATCAGCCAATTCTTTCAGGACTCTGGGATGGATCTCATCAGGTCCCATGGACTTGTGTATGTTCAGGTTCCTCAGGTGGTCACGAACCTGCTATTCACATACAGTGGGGGGACTTCACCACCCTGGTCCACACCTTGCAGTTGACTTGGGGAGTGCTGGGAGAGACCTTGTCAGGGAAGACTGAGGAAATGTTTGTTAGGAAGTCTTGGATCCTTGGAGAGGAGCTACAAGAGGAGTATGCAGCATCATTATAATATTTTTTACATGTAATAATACAGTATTAATTTGCTGAGGAATGATGACTCAGTCTCAACATCATCTGTCCTCCACAGAAGGGGTCAAAACTAATTGTTTTCTATTTACTGTCTGGGGAACAGTAGAGCAGAGATTTCTTTCTCTGCATTCAACATTGCACAAGAAGTAAATGACTGAGCAAGAAGTTAATCTGGAAAGAAATAAGTCACATACAGTGAGCACTTGAAATCTTACTGATGTAGTTGTTTACTGGAGTACCTCCTACTACTGTTTTCTTAGTGGTTTTTAGTTGCTAATGGGTTGACCCAAGAGTGAGGTTACAAATGCTAGTGTTAGTTTTGTGCTCTCCTTGATTCCCTGCAGAAGGACTAATGGGGGGGCGGGGGGGGGTGTTTTTTGTTTGAAAGTGTTTTCTTCAACTTTGTAAATAGCAAGAGACAAACTTGCTCTTCTTTGAAGGTTTAGGAGCAGTCTGCCTTCATATTTTATAATTTGAAAAGCTGATTGTACTGAGTATCAATACTCTTTAATAATGTTATCAGACATAATCAAATAAATCAAACCCCAAAATTAAAAGCTTTGAATGAGATTTGCTGCTCCCAGTCAGTTTTGAAATACCTGTTGCTTTGACTGCTGTGGTGGCACTTTTTTACTGCCTGTCTGGTATTTTCATAGAGTTTTCTGGTTTACAGAAATTCAGATTAGTTCAAGTGCTTTTCTGTGGCAGGTCTGTCTTTTCAATAGTGGGAAGGGAGATAATATGACATTTATTTTCTATTGACAGATTATTATCTTTCAATCTGTACAATATTAGCTCTTTTAGCTGGTATAGATCTGGTATACTTGGGCATTTGAGTATTGAATCTGTACAGTAAAAAAGAGGAGAAAATGGAGTATTGCTTTAGTGAGGAGCCTCAGGAGAGCTTGAGATTGAACTTTCATGTGCAGTGTTTGCAGTTCCCCTTCTAAGTGTGGGTAGCTCTCAGAAAAGTGAGCTCTCAATGAAATGACCTCTTGCTCGTCTATATTTATTCTCCTTTTGAGGCTCTGTCTTTTCTCTAGTCAGTTTGTAAGTCAAAACAAAGCATCACACCATTGCTAACACTGCAGGTTTAGACAGCTATCTGAACATCAAGCCAGGCTTGTTCTGCTTCAATACAGTATCACCCACAGGAAAAGGACTCTGGAATTTATGAGGGTTTTTTGTTTATGCTTGCTACAAGTATACATGTGACCTAGACTTCAACTTCTACTGTGCTGACACTATAGGAAACAATTCCCTTGTCAGTAAGTTGATATGTCAACACCAGAAGTAGTTACAACAGTGATAAGTAGTGGTAGCTATTTTAGCTGGTTTTCTGCTAGGTTTTGGGATTCTTTTTAGATACTCTCAGGAGGACTGTCCAAGCAGCAGAAATGTCCCATCTCTGATAAAGGAGTTAATTTCTCAACAACCAAAGTTTAGATCATCTGTGGCAGGACTCAGCATTGCATCATTCTGATGTTATGACAGTGACATATCTGTAGCAAGATGCTACACACATATTGGATTTTGTTATGCCCAGAGACTTGCATTCTGCTCCAAGGATCTTGAAGTAAAACTTTCACAAGACATACATAATCACATATGACCTTCATTTACGAACTATGCATGTTATTTGCCCTGTGTTTACTCAGAAGAAACAAGCCTCTTCTAGTCATGCAGTGATTTAATCCCCTGAATAGGTCTTATTTTTCTAAAATCTTGTAAATCTGTGAATTATCTGCATTTAAGTTTGGTGTTTGCATCTCCCTGTGAGAGTCTAGAGAGATAAGAAAACAGTGAGTTAGCTGCAATTGGGATTCTTGCCAGGCTTTGTGGGATGGAAAATTCCTTCCTAATTCCATATCTGACTTTAAATTTGACCCTCAGCATGTGAGCAAGATAGAGCAACATGCACACTTCAGAAAGAAAAAAAGAAAAAAAAATCCTTTGCGTCCTAGCTGGACACTGGTGCAACTTTTCCAGAGTCCCAGTTTAGCTTCTACCAATCAGTGAAGCTCTGTCTTCTCTCAAGCATCCTAGAGTGTGTGGGGAAATTGGGCATCAGAAAAAAAGGACTGTCCTCTCCCTCCTGCAGACTGTCAACAGAAGCCTTGAAACATGAGAACTGGTTATAGAGTTCATCTCAATGCAGAGCTACGAGGAGGATGAGTACATTGAGCACAATACAGAATAATCCTGGTCCCTCAGGGAGAGTTGTAGTTTTGTATGTTCTAACATCAGCTATCATTTATACATTACAATTGTCCTCTTCTAGTTTTAGCGTTCTTAGTCAAACTCTGTTTCTTTTTTACTCTCCAGAGGACTGATTAAAAAATATTGAATACGTTCAGAAATGAGATTGATTTATCTTTAGAAATTACTCATTAATACTGTCCTTTTAGCAACACTTCAGAGCTTTATCCATCAACTAGTTTTGAATCTATTAATTACAATTTTCATATTTTTACAGTCACATGACTTGGAGAAGTCCATGTTTCACTCTATACAGTTGCCCTTAAACAAGTCAGCTTCTCATAAAAAGAACAGTGGGGTTTTTTTGACACGATGGTTCACATTTTATTTTACCCTAATTGATTTTTAAAAACAATGCTGCCTGAAGTTATTTCATTATTATCTCCAAGTTGGTATTGGGGTATGGTGCCTACAATTTCCTGGGCCTTCCTTCTTTAGTATTTGTTTAATATGTAGATATACTTGAAGTTCTCTGACCCTTTGGAATTTTCCCATTTTTCCATGAGTTGTTCAGTATCAACACTAGTGGTTCAGAGAACTCCTCATTGAGTTTATGTAAGACTCCAGGCCTGTTGATTTGAAAACATTTAATTTTAGCAGATCTCGTCTCACATCTCCTTTTATTACCTACAGTGAATTTTGTTGTGCTGACGTAATATGGGATGATACATTCTCCAGCTTCATTCCAAGGACAAAACAATGTGCAAAGGACAAAATGTTTATTGGATATTTCCGCTTCTTTTGGATCATTTACGGTTCTATCACTCACATCTAGCAATGGGTCTGGCAATGGCCAGTCTCAAGCACACTAATATTCATTAAAAAATCTTTTTTTGCCTCTTTACCTCTGTAAAAAATAAGTACTTCCTTGATTTTATTAACTTAAAATTGTTACTGGCCACTTCACAGGTACAGCACATACTTTTTGCAGGAGCACATCTTTCATGACATACCTTGTTTCAAGTTAGACATAGATTGTTCAAATTAGCAAGGAAATTATAATAAGAAGGAATCAGGAAACGTGAGTGAAGTAATTAGGAACAATTCCAATTACATTCCCAGAGGCAGCTTGGAGGGTAGCCTGAAAATCCTTCATTTTAAAATATTTTCTTTTCCTTCCACTGGCTCCTTGTGCTTTCTTCATGCTGTTGTGGTAGTGAAATATATATATATAAATATATATTTATATTTATATATATATATATAGGGCAGTGGTGTAAATAAGAGTGCTGAAAACCCAATCAGATTTTTTAAATGTCACCAATGAAGATGTGTTCTGATTTATAGCAGGGTCCCCTGGAAGTTTTATTAGCACAATATATGTTCTTGGAAGTTTTAATGCTAGACTGAACAAAGCCCAGGGCAGGAGATTTTGTAGCTGAGACTTTATAGGCTACCAAGAAGAAATTGCAGCAGTAGCTCAAGAGAGGGCAGGATGTTTTTTCTTTTGGTAAGGAGCAAAATTCTTCCCAGGACAGGGGAAATTGTGGCTAAGAAACGGTGAATGAACATTGGGTTAATGGCACAAGCTGCTTCTATTCCTGTGCCTGGGACAGAGACACTCATCCCATCTCTTTTCCCTCCCATGCAGACAATGGAATCAACCCATTCACTCTGCCCCTGCCCAGAGCCATGGGGGGATGGATGGAGTGAAGCCCTGTAGATGAGGGGCTGACTCCCATGAAAAAAGTATCTAGTCACGATAGAAAATGTGGGTTTTGCTGTTTGGTTTTTTTTTTTTTCCCTTTCTTTTTACACTTGCTTAAATGAGCACAGCAAACTGGTTTGTTTTTTGTTGGTTTTCTTTCTTTCTTTCTTTCTTTCTTTCTTTCTTTCTTTCTTTCTTTCTTTCTTTCTTTCTTTCTTTCTTTCTTTCTTTTCTTTCTTTCTCTTTTCTCTTTCTTTCCTTCTTCCTCTCTCTTTCTCTCTTTCTCTCTTTCTCTTTCTCTCTCTTTCTTTCTTTCTCTCTCTCTCTCTTTCTCTTTCTCTCTCTCTCTCTCTTTCTCTTCTTTTTCTTTTTTTTTTTTTCTAATCACACTCCTGCTCCTGCATTTTTCCAACCCAATTATGCCATTACCAGGGCTAAATGAGGCATGGAGCCTCCAAAAGTCACACCGTCGTCCCGGAGATAAAGCGCATGTAGCTGCAGAGTTGGCAGGCAGGAGAGGTGGATGGAGCTCACTGGAGTGTGACACTGGCTGTTTTGCAGTTCCAGAAAGATCACCTTCAGAAAGGAACAGAGGGAAAAGTAAATTAAAAAAAAAAAAAAAAAAGATTATTTTTAAAAGTGCTGTGTAATGAGGGGTTGCCTCATTAAAAAAAAAAAAAAAGTCAGAAGTGTCTAATATAAGGGGGTAAGATCAATACTTTGGTTCCTAGCTAAATTATATGAAACTTCTTGAAGAATCTGGTAATAGAATCAAATGCAATACTGAATTCACCAATCTGGAAGAGAGAAGGATAAAATCCTAGCTTTTTTTTTGTCTTGTTTGAAAGCATGATTATAGACTCGTTGAGATAAATGTAGTTTCAGGAAGCATACCCTTGAGAATTAGTTGACCTGTTCTTCTGGAACTAGCTGCAGTAGTTTGAGGTGTTATTCTTACAATCAGCATGCTCTTCACCTGGGCAGTCTCCCCAGCAGGAGTTGTGCTCCTTAACTGCTTCAGTGCCAAATCTATGCAATTTGGTTAATTGCAGCGTCACAGTATTTTGAACTAAACTGCCACAGTAAAAAATTACAGGTGAGTTTGGGCTATCTTTGGTGATTGTATCAAATAAGGAGAGTGAAATGGAGATTCCAGTAGGGCAATATGACTCAGAACATATATTTTGTTCATATATTTTGTGCGTGTGTTGTGGAGACAAATGAGCTTGAAAAAAGTTAAGGAGGTTATTATTTTATTCTAGGGCTGACTTTTAGAAAATGAGGGTTATTTTGACAAAACGGTTTCTTTAGGAGATTAACCAACTGCTAACTATTGAAGCTAGAGATGTTCCTTCTAAGACATTAACACTGTATCACAGAATCACAGAATCACAGATATTAGGGGCTGGAAGGGACCTAGAAGATCATCTAGTCCAACCCCCCTGCATTTTTGAAGCAGGTATAACTGGGTTCTGCTAGAGGCAGATTTTTACCCAAAATAGAATGCTGATTTGAATCTGGATGACAATTTCCATCATCCTCAGAAAACATTCACCATGCAATCATAGAATAGTAGGGGTTGGAAAGAACCTCTGGAGATCATTGTGTCCAACCCCCCAGCCAGGGCAGGATCACGCAGGGCAGGCCAAACAGGGACAGATCCAGGTGGGGTTGGAAAGTCTCCAGAGACTCCACAACCTCTCTGGGCAGCCCCTGCCAGGCTCTGGCACCCTCACAGAAGTTGCAAATGCAGCCCTGAGGTGAACAAGGTAAATTACCATAACTGAAAAAACAATTGCTTGCACATCCCATTGATCAGAGCATTGCACAGGTAGGGAAAGGTTACCATGGCCATTTGGGGGTCAGTGTATAGAACACAGGATTTAATTCCACCCTGTGATCCCTCCCCATGAGATATGCTAGCACAAGCCAGCTCTGCAAGAAAGAGCAAAACCTGCCTGCATTTCTACTCTTGATTTTCTTCTCTGACTTCCAATGGTCTGTTTAGTGAGTTTATGGGTTCAGTGGAACTTTCATCCTTACTAGACCCCAACATTTCTGATGATCTTATTGAGACTCTCTTTGCATTAAATCTATTTTTTTTTTCCAGGGATCCTGTTCCTTCCTGCCTCCTTTAACAGGGAGAGCTTACACATAGTATAAAGGCAAAAGAAATAGCAAAACACTCCTTGCTATTTTTGTATTAGAATGAAAGGAGGAGATAGAAGAAAACTGGAGAAGGAACAATAATTGTTCCATCCAGCAAATCATAAAGAAGAGAAAATAAGCAATGGAAAATTAGAAAAAAACAAGATATCTTGGGATAGTAGAGAACTAGAAATGTAAGAAAAAGGGGAAAAAAAAAGACCACAAAAAAAATCTAAATATTTATTAATAAATAATGCTGGCCATAATGTAAGATTAAGCCATCCAGCACAAATAAAATGTTTATTTGCTTTTAGTAGTAGTATAAATGAGACTGGAACAGCCAGCCAGGATCTACTTTAGCCTCTAATTCAACATACCACTAAAGTACATGTAAAGTAAAGCTTTTAGAATCTACTAAATTTCATTAAAGTTGAGCACATACTTAGGTGTTTTTTTCTGAATTGGGTTTATGTTGAAATTGGCTCAGAATTATAGTTGTCCTTATTGTTTGGCTTACTGTGGATTCTGCAGGGGGGAAAAAAAAAGAATAAAATAGTATTTTGCTTTAGATGCAGAGATTTTTTAAAAAGTCAAGTAAAATTAAGAGAAATTACTAAGCAAAAGATTTTTTTCTCTTGTAAGCAATTTGACGAAGTTGAATTGGAAAAAATGTTCAACTCTCAAATGTATAGATAGATAGATAGATAGATAGATAGATAGATAGATATAGATATATATTTGATTTTGCTAGAGAAAAGCCTGAATCAGCATTGAGTCAGCTGATGCTTAGTTTTATATCTGTTGACAGGGATGAAGCATAGCTGAAATACATTTCTGAAATTATTTCTGGCCATTATTACAAGTTGGGAAGCCAAGCCCCAGTCAAAGAAAACAATTGTCACCAGGCTTACCCAGACAAGCAGGAGGAAGAGACAGGTATCATGTGAAGGATCCTTCTACATACCAGCTCTGGGAGAACATCATTTTCAACACAATCATAGCAAGTTGTTATCACAAATCTGTTATTCTTGTTTATTTAAAAGCTCGGTTTCACAGACAGATGGAATTTTCTAGTGGCTTGCACATAGTACCTATGCATAACAGAAGCTTTTGGAATGAAGAATTTTATTGATACAAACCAGATTCTTCTTATGTTTATTTATTATCCGCTGCAGCTCCCAGCAGATATGAGGGTAGCCAACACTGATGGGTTTATGGTGACTTGGGTCATTTTATCATAGAATGAGATCAGGTTTGTCAGACAGGACCTGCCCTTCATAAATCCATGTTGACTGGGCCTCGTTATCTGGCTGTCCTGTATATGTCCCATAATAACACTCATGATGATCTGCTCCATCAGTTTACCTGGAGAGGAGATTCTCCCTAACCTTCCTTTTGCTGTTTAGGTACTTGTAGAAGCTTTTTTTATTGTCTGTTATGTCAGTCACCAACTTGAGCTCGAGCTGAGCTTTTGCCTCTCTTATTCTATCCCTGCATCATCTCACAGAATCCTTATATTTTTTGTGAGTGCCTTGTCCCTTCTTCCATAGGTCATAGACCTTCTTTTTCTTTTTGAGCTCTAGCCAGAGCTCTCTGCTCAGCCAGGTTGGTCTTAACAATTTCTCTCTTGAGAGAGTTTAGCTCTGTAGGATGACTTTGTAAACTTATGCTTTTCAATGCTCCCTTTGATGCACTTTTGCTGCACAGAAGGTGGCACAGGAGTGGGAGATGAGAAGCTGCAGAATTGCCTGGTTCCCTTCTGTCATTTGTTTCAGAGCTTTGAGGTATGTCTTATAGCTAAAGCTCATGTCCACTTAGATTTCCACCAGGCTCTCACTGCTCAGAAAGCAGTTACAGCTCTGTGTCTGCTAACACATCCCTGTGTCTGCTGGTGGTGCTCACTGGGTGCATTCAGTGAGTCTCAAAAGTATTTTCTATTATTGCTTCTGTTTTTTAATGGCCACCATCAGCAAACACAGATTTATTTCTACAAACAGATATAGTCCCCAAATAAAGAATAAGAATATCCATAAGAATAAGTATATCCATAAGAATATCCTAAGAATATCTATATCCCAAAATTCCACTCAAATCAGGAATTTTGAACATGATGCTGGCACAGGGTACTTGAGAAGTGTGATGTGGATCCCAAAGTCAGATACAGTCCTGATTGAAGGCCATGCAAACCCAGCTGCATTGCTTGGCATGTGATTGTGTGCATGTATTATATATATATATATAATACATGGGCCAGTATTGAAGTGGGAGGGAGATCAGAGGTCTCATAATCCCACATTAAAGCCACACATGGTAAATCCTGCCTGTGGGCAGGTTTGGGTTATGACCTCATTGTGCAAGAGCCAAGAGCTGATGCTCTTTTGATTGCTTGAAATGAAGTGTTCTGGTTAGTCCTGGCTCCTTTTTCCTTATCTGCAGCTCCCCAGAGGCTCAGACATCAGCTTCTACCAATTTAGGCTCCCTTGTTCTCCAGTTGCTGTGATGAGCAGAGTCTCAGCAGTGATACTCTAGGCATGTTTCTGCCCCTCTGCTATTTTGTAGTGCTAAACATGGATCAAGGTGTGACTCCATCCTCTTTTGTAGTAGGTTCTCATTATTTGGACACCATGATCTCAGGAGTAAAGGAAAATTAATTATGACTGCTCCATGAAAATAATATTATTTGTAAGAAAATTCTAGGAACTGAAGTGGTAACTCACTGATGAAATTAACAATGTTGGGCATATCAGATGCCGAAGAATTAAATGTGATACAATGACCTGGTTGATTATTTTTTAATATTTATTTTTTTTTAATGTTTAGTTTATCTTGGAGAATTGAGAATGTTACTTCAGGGCAAGTGCTTAGGTTTTTCATGGCTCTCTTAAACATGTTCTTAGTCCTACTTTTCCATATCCAGGCTAAGAATATCCATATCCCAGTGCTAAAAATATGTCTTCATTTGAACTGGCCAGGTCTTGTTATTTATGAGCATCAGCAGCTTCTTTAGTACCATGGCTGATATGTATGCAATATTTTTAACCTCCTTTTAGCTTTTCCAATGACAAGTGTGACTGTAATGTATCTTTTTTTTTTTTTTTTACCATACATTTTCTGTAGTGTAATAGGATATTAGCATCCTGATTCCTGCCAGCAAAATTCCATCTATAACAGGTAACAGTCCCTTATGATAACAGCAGAGCATGGAAATACTGTCCTGGAGATCCTGTGCTGATGGTCTTGATGATTTTGTGAAGTCTTGTTATCAGTAAAAGCTCTAGCGTTCATGTTTTGTATGTAGTTCAAAGCCAAGCGTGTGTGTAGTGTTTTGAATACAGTCATTACTCTAGAGCTTAATTTTGCTCACACTTCTCTCAGTGAAAAGAAGAAAAAAGGAGGGTGAATTCAAATCTCAACTATGGCAGTTGTGAGGAGGGAGGCACTTGCTTGCACATGATTGATGGAAATATAAGTAAAGTAATATAAGTAAAGTAAAACAGGCTTCAGCTGAGACAAAAAAAAATCTAGTTATATGTAAGAAAACACTTGCCTTGATAAGAGAAGAGAAGCACTGGAGTAGTGCTTCTCTCAAAAAACAGAGATTTGTTGAACATTTCTAGCTTTTCTGCATGATTTAGTCTAACAGCTAAAACACTGATTGCTGCAAGTGTTTCAAATGCCCATGACTGTATCCAGGGTACCATATGTCCCCCCCTTGGGTGCTGTTCCTGACATGACAGGAGTGATCTGATGTCTCCCTCTGTTCCTGAACCACTTCTTAAGTTCCTCCACTCAAAGTTAGGTGAGATAGCTGCTACTTTACTTATATTTCTAAGAATATTCAAAATCAAAATGATATTTACAAAACAGAGTGGAAAAAAAGAGATATTTTTAATTATATTTTTTTTTAGGGAAGAATATTAAAAATAGAGCTGTGTCCCAAAAAATGGCAACAACAATACTTTACTCTTTTATTGCAAAATAAATCTTATGGAATTGTATTTCCTTAATATATATACAGGGAAAAGGTGTTCTGCATTGAGGAGTTTATAAATATATGAGCTAATAATATATAATGTGTTTTATATGCAGAAATATTTGCAAAGGAAAAAAAAAATAACAATAATTTGATACACTCTAAGTCTCCTTCTTAATTCTGTTGCTTGTTAATTTTATGTTTTTAATTTATTAGCTGAAAGCTACAAGACCACAGTAATTTATTCTATTAGTAGTACAATTTCCACCTGTATTTTGCTAAGTTTTATGTCTTCAGGAATGTGTTAGCAGGTAATTTAATCTTTGGCTGCATAATGCTTTACTTTAACAAGAAAGAAGGTCATCATTTTTATGTAATTAAGGAAAAGATAATTAAAGGATGATTTGACATAGCAAAAGATTATACTAGAGGATATTATCTTGGGATACTGGCAGCAAAATAATAACTGTTCATCAGGAAACAAGTATCTTCAAACTTTTTCAATCTCAGGTATGGAGAACATTTGAATTTGATCTGGTTTTCGAGCTACAGTTGGTATTTAAATATGGAGAGCTATAAATTCTGACACTGAGATGTACAAGGAGCTGGACATCCACTTAGTTTTGCTTTTCTGGATATCATTTTGTGCTAGTGGATCTTTGGACATTTATGCCTCAGTTTCCTGCCTTAGGGATGTGTTTTATATATAAAACAGCTCCTCTTGTTCACATACAGCACTTATATTATTACAGTTCTGTGTCTCATCCCTCAGAACTGCTACTTCCAAATTTTCCAGGGCAATACCAAGTAACTTTGTTTTCATTATCTCATCTCTTGTCATGCTCTTGAATGACATCTTGGAGTACTGAGTGCTGTAAATGCTATTTTAAAGTCAAACCTATCTTACCAGTGCCTACTGTGAGAAAAGAGAAATAAGAATGTAAATTTACTTCTACATTTATTACTTCAGCTATGTATTGAATGGTGGCAACGAGTGGTTCCCAAATATTCCATAGCATCACATCAAACCCCTCCATAGGATCCCAGCAAATAAAACTACTTTGGCTATCTGTTTCTGATGAAAAGTTTCCTTTTCCTAGGCGAAGAACCACAAAGTTAAAAGAAAGCCTTATTAAAGGAAAAGCAGAAAGGCAGAGTTATAAATTAACTGTGGTCTTGAGATCACCCTCTTCCTATAGCAGTGGGGAAGTCACTCATCCCAGTCCACCCTGGATTAATTCCTATGCACAGTTCCTTGCCCAGGCTCAGGGGACCCTGCTGCTGGCTGCCTCCATCTCTGTCCCTGAAGGAGCATTAAGTTCCCCAGGTCTCTGTCGGCCAGGAGGGAAGCAGGAGAGGGGATGCTCTAAGATAAATATATTACTGAGATCACCCAGTCTTGTTGCAGCCTCTCTTCAGAAATTACTCTTATTGCTTCAAATGACTGACCTCCAAGTACTGGCCCCACGCGTGCTCCCCTTCACCTCAGCACACAAAATCAGGGTCAGTGTCCTTGGAAAGGCAGCAGCAAGGAACAGACTGATAATAATAAATAGTTTGACTTGGGTCTCCTTGCTGCCTGAGCTCAGCAATGCTTGGGGAAAAAAAAAAAGACAGGCAGAGTATTGGCAGGGATGTTCTGGCCACAGTTCTCCAAGGGGGTGAAAACTTTTCTAAGCAGTCCTCACACTGAGGTAGGGAGTGGGTTGTGAGCAGATGCAGACAACACATCTGCAGCACTTGAGCTTCCCATCTACAGCAGAGCTTGCTGCACACTCACCATCTGTCTGGCTGCATGCACAGGAAGGCCAGCTACGTGTCAAGTCATGACACAAAGCTCTCTTCTGCAGCTGGCACTCCACACCTTTCTTCCTGCCAAAAGACCAGACACCCATTCTGTAGGCAACTGGAGATCTATCCATGGGGCAGCAGACAGCAGGAGGGCTTGGTGAACTAGGACAGAATAGAAGGTATCTGCAGTGATTGTTTGACTTTTAGTAATTCCTCTCATTGGACCTGGCAGTATTAACCTCAGCCAGGTGACCATCAGTCTAAAAAAATATCTGATGTGCCTTTTCATATCATTTTTGAAGCCCTAAGTGGTAGGAGGAAGATGACTTTTCCCTAACTGAAAAGTGTTTCCTTCCTTTTTCTCTTGGGCACTGACGAAGTAAGAAGCACTGTCCATCTGCCAGGAAAAATGAGAATCCAAAAGCTTGGGGACAGTCCTTTGTGGCATGGATCTGTCACCTCCTAATCCCATCTCTGGTCAGTGTTCTGTTTCCTTGCTGCCAAAGGGCCATATGCCAGTACAAGAGGTTCCCCAGTAAAAGGTACCAGACAGATGCAAAGACAATGCACTCACAAGGGATGGACAATACTGTGTCCTAGCTAGAAC
This sequence comes from Ceyx cyanopectus, assembly GCA_013401355.1. NCBI lineage: Eukaryota > Metazoa > Chordata > Aves > Coraciiformes > Alcedinidae > Ceyx > Ceyx cyanopectus. The sequence goes on along the minus strand of VYZU01056140.1, from coordinate 34,104 downwards.
AGTGTGACATGGCTCCAATTGCTTGCCAGAAGCACATCCCAAAGTGTTTTCTGACTGCTAGTGTTAGCAGCAGCTGGACTTTTCACATCCATGTTTCAAATTTTGAGATTGGCTTTGAAATCCCCATTCAGGAGTAGAGATCTGGTAATCAAGATGACAGAACTATGAGATTTTGACTTTGGTTCAAGTTGCTTGGATGCTGAGAACATTACATGCTTTTTTTTTTTTTTTTTTCATAGGAAAACCAGTATGTTCCTACAAAACCTTTCACTGTGACTTCACATTTCTTGGCATGCAGCATGCACAATTGTTAAGGCTGTACTAGAAGAACCCCTATGACCACACTCTTTCCCTGCAATAGCTTCTTTTCTTGACCTGGGCAGAGGTCAAATCTATCTAGGTACATTTAGTGCATAATAAGTCATCCTTGTAAAAAGGCTCTTAGCACTTGGAAACTCTTTGTTACTTGCTTCAGAAATTAACAGTAATCATAAGCTTCTAGTCTGAATTTGACTGATTTCAAACTATTACTACTCTCTTTTAGCCCTATTCCAAATAAGCTGAAGACCTGTCTCTTGGGAATTTTTTGTGATACCTCCTCCCCCACTGCCATTTTCATAATGCCATAATCAAGTTAGTTCTTAATTTGGCAGGACCATAGATATGCTACAATGAAAATGTTCTGAGCACTGTCTGAGAAGCTGCAATGTTTCTCATCCCCAGGATGAATTCTTCAAAGTTTTACAGCTCAGCTTGCAATGGCACGATCACCAAACTTTTCAGGCCTTTATGATGATTCATTATGGAGTAATATCCTGTTTTCAAATGCTTCCCTGGAATTCATCCTCATGAAAAAAAAAAAGTGTGTTTTTTTTGTTTTGTTTTGGTTGTTTTTTTTTTCCTCTGTCCTTGTGTCATTTTTATACTAGAGATTTAAGAATGATTAATGGAAAGGAAGGGGTGGACCAACAACAAAATATTATAATATTTGTTTAAGAGTAAGGTTTGATTCTTATTGTATTTGCTGCATTACTCTATCAATGGAGTAAGAAACTTGCCATCCAAGTCTCTCTCAGGTTACTCTATTCATGGCAGTTTAATCAAGTTTTACTGGGTCTCCTGTCACCAGAGCCCCACAAAAACACAGGAAGATTTAGTAACCTACCTTGCATGTGTGATAGATAATCAGGCATCTGATGCTTGTTTGGGGAGGTGTGGATGGCATCACCAGATTGCCTGGCTTACTCCGCCAAGGTTGGTTTGGGTACTGGGTGATTTGTTGAGCTGGGGCAGCCTCGGGGACATACTGGGGTGTTGATTTGACAAAACAGAAGCAGTGTTGCAGTATGGGGCCCTGCTGTGTAGCTGGGATCACTTTTCATGGCTTTCTTTTACAGTTCTCAGAGATGGGCTCTCCATAATGCTTTGGTTATGAAGAAAGAAGGACCACTGAGCTGCTGTTTTGCAATGGAGAAGACAGAGGGAGAAGCACCAGCACTGTGGCTCCCACCTCGTTGCTTATTTCCTTGCAGACATGTGTCCCAAATCCTCCTCGTGCTGTATTAAGGAAAGGAAAAGTTTAGACATTACAACGTCTGATTTCTTCCATCAGCTTTTCCAGTTTTGCATCGTAAAAGAAAACTGGTGAAAAGAGGAACAATGACTTTATATAGCTGCTGCTGCTTGATTCTTTTGCTGTTTACCTGGAACTCTGCTGCCTATGGGCCAAACCAGCGGGCACAGAAGAAGGGAGACATTATTCTTGGAGGATTGTTTCCCATTCATTTTGGAGTGGCTGCTAAAGACCAGGATCTAAAATCAAGACCAGAATCGGTGGAGTGTATAAGGTAAGCTACAAAAAAAGGGAAAAGAAAAGGTTTTGGAGAGTAAATCTTGACCTTTCTTGATTTCAGGTGAATTTGTAAATACAGTCTGTGATCTGATGCTTGTAGTGGGAAGGTACGGTGTCAATAATAGAAAAAACAAATGTGTAAATACAGGAGGTACATATGTCAAACAGTAACATAAATAATATTTAGACAGTGAAAGAGACAATCCTTGTATTACTCACAGCTGCCAAAACAAAAATATACTGATTTATCTGGCCATTCACAGTGGACATTTGAATAGTAGCTGAAAATTGGCTTTCCTAGCAGAAGGATGGAAGGACCATCCTGGTCCTAAGGACCAGTGTCCTTAAATTCATTTTATTACAGTAATGTATAGCAAAATAGCTTAGAAATCAATTATGGGGGTTTTTTTTCCAGTTTTACCTCTCATCTAAGACTTTCAAACAGTTTAGTTGTATAAACCAGTGAATAGATGGAAGCTGACTGAAGGGCCAGGCATTTGTGGCACTTTGCTACTCTCCTTCAAGGACCTGAATAAATTGTGAGTTGATTGTATGATGCAAATGGAGAGAGAAGACTTAACCAAGGATGGAGGTCTAGCTACAGAGGTAGCAGCAACTATAATAGGAACAAGGTGATGATTGGACCAGAGATGACTCTGATCATTGACCATGATGACCAGAGATGTTCCTTCATTACTCACATCTTACCAGAAAATGTCCATTTCCAGGAAAGGTTTAATTTAAAAGAGATTGGGTTGAGAAGATTTTTTTTTGAGACAGGTCATCAAATTTTAATGATGAAAATAATTAGTCCATGGGACAGTTCATGTTTATCCTTTGTTATTGCTACATGTTAAACTGAGAACAAATATTTTTCCTGAAAAGGTTTTCTATTTCAAGTGGTATTTAAGTCAGAAAATTCCTCTGGCTGGACTTGTACAGAGATCTCCCCACAACCACAGTGATCCTTTTTGATACTGACTCTAAGGGTCCAATATATTCTTCAAATAATGAGTCTTTGTAGTGTCAAAAACTCATAGGGTGGGAAATCCTCTGGAGGAGTGTAAGTGTGGCTGTGCCTGGGCAAATCTGAGCTGTGCTGAACAGAATGAAATCCAGCTAGTGGCCAACCACAAGTGGTGTTGTTCAGGTCTCGGTATTGGGACCATTTCTGTCTGCTCTTTATCAATGATCTGGATGAGGAGATAGGATGCACCTCCAGGAAGTTTGCAGGTAACACCAATTTCAGTGAGAGGGTTGATCTGCCTGTGGGTAGGAAGGCTCTTCAAAGGGACTTGGACAGGCCATTAATATGGGCTTAACTAGTTCTGTGGGCTTCAACAGGGCCAAGAGACCAGTCCTGCCACTTGGGCCACAACACTTGGCAACACTACAGGCTTGGGGAAGAGTGGCAGGAAAGCTGCTTGTCAGAAAAGGACCTGAGGGTGTTGGTCAGCAGTTGGCTGAACATGAGCCAGCAGTGTGCCCAGGTGGCCAAAAAAAGTCAATGGCATCCTGGCCTGGATCAAAAATAAGGCAGCAGGACCAGGAAGGTGATTGTCCCCCTCTCTACTCATTATTGGTGAGGCCATACCTTGAGTACTGTGTTAATTTTGGGCACCTCAGTACAAGACAGACATTGAGCTGCTGGAGTGGGTCCAGAAGAGCAACACAGCTGGAGAGGGGTGTGGAGAATGAGTCTTATGAGGAGCATCTGAGGGAGCTGGGGCTGTTTAGTCTGAAGAAAAGGAGGATGATGGGAGACCTTCTTGCTCTCTACCTGAAAGGACATTTAAAGAGGTAGGTGTTGGTCTTTCTCACAAGGAACTAGTGATATAACAAGGGGGTTGCCTTCAAGCTGCAGCAGGGGAGGTTTAAACTGCACATTAAGAAAAGTTTTTTTCCCTGCAAGTGTTGTCAGGCACTGGCACAGGCTGCCCAGGGAGGTGATTGAGTCACCACCCCTGGATGTGTTTAAAAGCTCTATAGATGGGCTGCTTGGGGATATGGCTTAGTGGTGGACTTGATAGAGTAGGGTTAATGGTTGGACTTGATAATCTTAAAGGTCTTTTCCAACCTAGATTATGCTCTCTGAGCCTTCTCCAGTACTGCTACATCTTTTCAAAGTTGTGGCTGATTGGTTTTATATATATATATATATCCCTTTTTAGATGTCTGTGTGCAGCTTTTTTTCTCTTTATTACATAGGAAAATGTGTCTCATATCACATAAGAAAATTAACCCAGGTCATACATACTCTAGGAGTATGGATCTCTTCCCTCTTTCCTCATACGCTTCTCCATCAGGCAGCAGCAGCAAGTCATCAGACCATATGTAAAGCTCCTTGCTTTGAAACCAAGAAATGGCCTCAAGGTTTCACTGAACCCCTGTGAGTGATTTGCCCCAGTCTCTTCTGAAGTTAAATACCAAAGAATCTAATATAATGTGACTTTCTTTTGAGGACTGTTCAACCTGATCTTTGCTGTTTAGGTGTTTTCCCCACATTTAGCTGTGTTCAGTTCCATACCTATGCTCCCAAATGAGGCTTCTCAAAGTGGGTAGGACGGTTCTCTTGCCACTTTTTGTTTTCACTCTTCATACTCTTGTGGCACAGCACTTTTCTCCCCATCTCAGCATACATACTGTCCTGAACCTACTGTGCATACCTTGCACATCATTATTTGGAAAACTATATCCATAACTCAGCAGCAAACTATATCCATAACTCAGCAACAAAAGGAAAACAGAACATTAATGATCTTTTCTCTGTTCTTTTTTTGCTGCTTCTACTGAAAAGACATTAAACAGAGTTGTAAAGTCCAAGTGAAAACTTATTTTACCACACTAAATGTCAGAGAAGTATACAGAAAGAGCAATTTTCTTTCTGTTTATTGTTCAAGCAATCAACTATCCCACATTTGATATAAATACAACATCTGTCTTTGCATGCCTCAGGTGCTGTTGCAGCAACTTTCCTTGCTGATGCCTATCTGATGCGTGCAGTGGAGGCAGAGGCTGAGCACAGCACAAGCAACCCCTGATACTCATTTCGTGCCAGAACCCAAAGAGGTCTATTCACAGCCTGATTCCTCTGTCCTTTCTTGATTTCAGGTAGATTAGTAATAGTGGTGGTGGTGTTATTGTTAGCATTAATGCACAGATGGGCCATACCCTCATCTTCCTCTTACTGTCATGAACTCTTGGCAGTGAAGTTGGATCTGTAGTGAGCTGAGATACGGTGTCACCAATATGGTGTCACATTTTTCATCCATATTCCCAGTATGCTCCTCAGGAGTCTGGCCAGAGTCCTGTACTGGGACATGGCTTTCTGGCTGTGAAACTGTCAAGAGACATCTTCCCTGTGTCATAGTGCAGGACTTCAAAGAGCATGGCCCTAGGACACTTTAGCTCACTGAGTCTGTCCATCTGAGAGAAGAGAATTTTAATTCTATGCCATTTGCTAGAACAGAACTGAATACATAATATTTAGGCCAAATTATTTAATTTTCCTCTTTCTTTTCCACCCACCTTCTGAATTCTAATTTTTTTACGTTCTTTGGTCTGCATAATTCCCCTTACACTCCTACAGACTGGCACTATAGGTAAGCAACTCGTTATACCTACTGACTGCAGGAATCCAGCAAATTACTGAAGGTCTCCCTTTTGCATAGCTTAGTAATAGCAGTGGTGACATGTAATTAATGTACTGCAAATCTAGAGAGGACAGAGAAATTAGTATGTATGTATATACAAGCACTAGAGAAAAAGGAATATGGCATAAGCCAAGAGGCATATGCAGCCTTTGCCACCATTCCTGAATAAAAGTACCTATCAGATACAGGAGAGTAAGTGAAAGCTGTATTTAGAGCTTTCATGTTACTTCTTTTCTTTCATATTCTATTGCTTTTAGTTTAGTGCCTTGCAAGTGTTGATAAATGAAGGTCATGAATTCACATGTGTCTGTGAATCATTCCTTTATGGAGACCAGCAGGGATCAGGATTAATTTCCCTGCTGGATCCAGACAGGAAGGTTCAAACAGACAGGTTCAAACCAAACCAGGTAAATAAAGAAGCAAACAAACAGAGCATGGATCCATGGGGAGCTAAAACCATGCATTGAGCTCGTGTCAGTTTATATACCCTAGGTGTGTAACATTGACTGAGACACTGAAGCCACCCTGAGCACTCCTTGACAGAGACATTTACATCAACCAGAAAGAAACCTGAAGGAATCAGTGAGGTCCTGTGAGTTTACTGTGAAGCAAACTGAGCTGCTGCAAAGATTTATTTTTTTTCTCCTGCAGATGTGACAATTAAAATGAGGATTTGTGGGGGAATTGTTTCTGATTCCCCTTTTGGTGTTTGTGCTGCTTCCAGAGAACAAAAAGATCAGTGGGTAGTGTACTCAGCCAGGAACCAGAAGGGAAAGTGAGTGTAAATAGAAAGTCCTATCTGCACCTTTGGGGCACAGAATTATTTACATTAAACTCTCATTTACAGCCTAATGGCCACTTTTTGTAGTACCACATTTCAGAAATATTAAAATACAAGGCTATGATAACATACCTGTAAAGCAATATGGTATAAAATAAGTTTTGGGGGCTGCTATTTTCCACCAAGACAATATTGATGGTTATTTAAAGATTCTTGAAATCTAATGAAAAGTTTGCTTCTGTTAGCAAATCCTTTGCAGTTTCTTCATGAAAACTACCAGTCAAATTTCTATGCAGTTGACAGAGCATCTCAGTGACAAGTCATATTATTCACAGGAGCATCATAGCACTGGCAGTTAGTTGGATCAGTGTAACCTGCTGACAGGTTCAAAGGCTGCTCTTGCCCATCTCTCATGTACACACCAAGCCAAAAAGAACCTATTCTGAAGCCCCTTCCTGGGGTCTTACAGTACAGTGGGAGAGGATTTATCCATGTTACAGCACTGATACAACACTCTATCAATAAAATGAGACCTTGTCTGAAGCTCTGTTAGAATTGGAGAAGACAGAGTGAGGTGAATTTGCCTCCATCCCATCTGATCCTCTTCTCCTGATCATAAAAGCTACTTTCCAGCATATTTGAAAAGTCATGGAGGTCTGGTGAAGTTCCCACTGACTGTAAAAGGGGAAACATCAGTCCCATTTAAAAAAAAAAGGGATTAAGGAAGACTCTGGGAACTCCAGACCAGTCATTCTCACCTCAGTACCTGATAAGAGTATGGAGTAGATCCTCCTGAAGACTCTGCTAGGGCACAGGGAAAGTGAGGATGTGGATGGTAGCAACCAACATGGCTTCACCAAGGGAAAATCCTGCATGACAAATTTGGTGGCTTTTTTATGATGGGGTCATGGAATCAGTGGATAAGGGAAGAGCAACTGACATCATCTTCCTAGACTTGTGCAAAATGTTTGATACTCCCACGTGGCATCCTGGTGTATGAATTGGAAGGGCGTGGCTTTGATGGATTTGACCACTTGGTGGATAGGGAAATGGTCAGATGGCCACTCTCAGAGAGTTGTGATTGATGGACCAATGTCCAAATGGAGACCTGTGATGGATGGAGTCCTTCTGGGATCAGTACTGAAACTGGTGTTATTTAACACCTTTGCTGGAAACATGGATAGGGGATTGAGGCACCTTCATCAAGTTTGCTAATGACACCAAGTTATGAGGTGCCATTGACACGCTGGAGGGAAGGGATTCATCCAGATGGACCTTGACAGGCTGGAGAGATGGACCCTTGCCAGCCTTATGAGGTTCAACAAGGTCAAGTGCAAGGTCCTGCACCAGGAGTGGAGCAATCCCAAGTACAAATACAGGCTGGTTCATGTTAAAAAATAGTTCTGGACTACCAGGTCCACCTGGACTATAAGGTCCAGCTCTGGAGCCCCCAACACAAGAAGGATGTGGATCCAGAGAGGGTCCAGAGGAGGCCACAAAGATGATCAGAGGGCTGAAGCAGCTCTCCTACAAGGACAGGCTGAGGGATTTGTGTGTATTGAGCCTGGAGAAGGCTCTGGGGGGACTTTATTGTGGCCTCCAGTACCTNCATTCCTGAATAAAAGTACCTATCAGATACAGGAGAGTAAGTGAAAGCTGTATTTAGAGCTTTCATGTTACTTCTTTTCTTTCATATTCTATTGCTTTTAGTTTAGTGCCTTGCAAGTGTTGATAAATGAAGGTCATGAATTCACATGTGTCTGTGAATCATTCCTTTATGGAGACCAGCAGGGATCAGGATTAATTTCCCTGCTGGATCCAGACAGGAAGGTTCAAACAGACAGGTTCAAACCAAACCAGGTAAATAAAGAAGCAAACAAACAGAGCATGGATCCATGGGGAGCTAAAACCATGCATTGAGCTCGTGTCAGTTTATATACCCTAGGTGTGTAACATTGACTGAGACACTGAAGCCACCCTGAGCACTCCTTGACAGAGACATTTACATCAACCAGAAAGAAACCTGAAGGAATCAGTGAGGTCCTGTGAGTTTACTGTGAAGCAAACTGAGCTGCTGCAAAGATTTATTTTTTTTCTCCTGCAGATGTGACAATTAAAATGAGGATTTGTGGGGGAATTGTTTCTGATTCCCCTTTTGGTGTTTGTGCTGCTTCCAGAGAACAAAAAGATCAGTGGGTAGTGTACTCAGCCAGGAACCAGAAGGGAAAGTGAGTGTAAATAGAAAGTCCTATCTGCACCTTTGGGGCACAGAATTATTTACATTAAACTCTCATTTACAGCCTAATGGCCACTTTTTGTAGTACCACATTTCAGAAATATTAAAATACAAGGCTATGATAACATACCTGTAAAGCAATATGGTATAAAATAAGTTTTGGGGGCTGCTATTTTCCACCAAGACAATATTGATGGTTATTTAAAGATTCTTGAAATCTAATGAAAAGTTTGCTTCTGTTAGCAAATCCTTTGCAGTTTCTTCATGAAAACTACCAGTCAAATTTCTATGCAGTTGACAGAGCATCTCAGTGACAAGTCATATTATTCACAGGAGCATCATAGCACTGGCAGTTAGTTGGATCAGTGTAACCTGCTGACAGGTTCAAAGGCTGCTCTTGCCCATCTCTCATGTACACACCAAGCCAAAAAGAACCTATTCTGAAGCCCCTTCCTGGGGTCTTACAGTACAGTGGGAGAGGATTTATCCATGTTACAGCACTGATACAACACTCTATCAATAAAATGAGACCTTGTCTGAAGCTCTGTTAGAATTGGAGAAGACAGAGTGAGGTGAATTTGCCTCCATCCCATCTGATCCTCTTCTCCTGATCATAAAAGCTACTTTCCAGCATATTTGAAAAGTCATGGAGGTCTGGTGAAGTTCCCACTGACTGTAAAAGGGGAAACATCAGTCCCATTTAAAAAAAAAAGGGATTAAGGAAGACTCTGGGAACTCCAGACCAGTCATTCTCACCTCAGTACCTGATAAGAGTATGGAGTAGATCCTCCTGAAGACTCTGCTAGGGCACAGGGAAAGTGAGGATGTGGATGGTAGCAACCAACATGGCTTCACCAAGGGAAAATCCTGCATGACAAATTTGGTGGCTTTTTTATGATGGGGTCATGGAATCAGTGGATAAGGGAAGAGCAACTGACATCATCTTCCTAGACTTGTGCAAAATGTTTGATACTCCCACGTGGCATCCTGGTGTATGAATTGGAAGGGCATGGCTTTGATGGATTTGACCACTTGGTGGATAGGGAAATGGTCAGATGGCCACTCTCAGAGAGTTGTGATTGATGGACCAATGTCCAAATGGAGACCTGTGATGGATGGAGTCCTTCTGGGATCAGTACTGAAACTGGTGTTATTTAACACCTTTGCTGGAAACATGGATAGGGGATTGAGGCACCTTCATCAAGTTTGCTAATGACACCAAGTTATGAGGTGCCATTGACACGCTGGAGGGAAGGGATTCATCCAGATGGACCTTGACAGGCTGGAGAGATGGACCCTTGCCAGCCTTATGAGGTTCAACAAGGTCAAGTGCAAGGTCCTGCACCAGGAGTGGAGCAATCCCAAGTACAAATACAGGCTGGTTCATGTTAAAAAATAGTTCTGGACTACCAGGTCCACCTGGACTATAAGGTCCAGCTCTGGAGCCCCCAACACAAGAAGGATGTGGATCCAGAGAGGGTCCAGAGGAGGCCACAAAGATGATCAGAGGGCTGAAGCAGCTCTCCTACAAGGACAGGCTGAGGGATTTGTGTGTATTGAGCCTGGAGAAGGCTCTGGGGGGACTTTATTGTGGCCTCCAGTACCTAAGGGGGACTACAGGAAATATTGCTTTTTATAAGGACATGTGGTGACAGGACAAGTGGCAATGGTTTTAAACTAGAGCAGGGTAGATTTAGGTGGGACATTAGGAAGAAGTTCTTTACTATGGGAGTGGTGAGAAAGTAGAACAGGTTGCCCAGAGAAGTTGACACCTCATCCCTGGAAGCATTTAAGACGAGGCTGGGTGAGGCTTTTAGCAACCTGGTCTAGTGGAAGTTGTGCCTGTCCATGGTAGGGGGGTTGAAACCAAATGGTCTTTATGGTTCCTTCCCGCTCAAGCCATTCTATGAATCTTCTGATGCTTCCATAATCAGAGGTGCAGCTGAAGAGAACTGCAGATCTCCTGCCCAGACTAGTTTGAAGTAAATTATCAAAAGCATTTAAAAGACATTTTGGAGTCTAGTTTCCAGAAAACATCCTCTACCCTCTCTTCTCCTCCAAAATAAATCCAGCCCAAACTCAAGTAACCAAAGTAGAGGTCTTATGCTCTAAATAAACATTCATCAGGAGCAGATATCAGAAAGGAAAATAAAAGCAACTGTTTCTCATGGGCCTTAGCTTGCATTTACTGACTTAAATGGCAGATACTTGCTTTGAAGTCAAGGGGAATACAAACCAATTATCACTGGTTTTCAAAATACCACCTTGTGGCACCTAAAAACAATGAAGCCAGATTGCTGTGAGGCAGGCAAAATAATGTTGTGTCATACCAGTACAATTTAACATGAGCAGTCTTAAATTAACTTTTACACTTACTTGAACGTGGAATTTTTTTCACATTAGTATAGTGGTACCTTTGAACTTCCTATCTTTTCAGCAGTCTTCCCTTTAAATATTGAAAATGCTTTCAGACTTTTCTCTTTTACATGAGAATATAGTTCTTGGCTTCAAATTCTGTTTTCATTTTGATTAAAAATATCTTTAAATATGTTTAGATTTTTAAGAAGTGCCACAAAACTCCCCCTTCCTGCCATTAATTCCAGAGAACATAACTGGCCACGTAAGGCAATGTCTTTTTTTCTGTACACAACATTTACTGCCTTGTTTCCTCTGAGATTTGCCCTTTTATTTCAGAGCTCTACCACTGCATCTCACTCCATAATGATACTAGAATAATAATGAAACTAGAGCAAAAAATAATCTGACCAAATGATGCCCAACAGTAACCCACACTCCCATCTTCTAAAGGGTGTCCACTTCTTGATGAGTGATCTCAAAAAGCTAGAGGTGCTTTTGGTCATAAGTTATAACTAAGGATTTTTATTGGCCTCAAACTTTATCTTGGGCAGACTAATTTCTTCAGGCTCATCCAGCTCTGGTGCCCATCAGTTTTCCCACTCCCCAGCTCTGGGTTAGCTCCATGCACAGCTGAGAGGCATTCAGAAAACTTATCTGCTCCATTTTAGAGAACAGAGGAAGCTTCAAAAAACACAATTTCACAAGACAAGGTTTGGTGGCAGCTTCTGAGCTCGTGTCTAAAACAAATGTATGTGAGCACTAAAATAACGAGAAAAGTTACTCCTTCAATTAAAGCACTGAAGCACCTTAACAAGTTAGCAGGTTAGGTTAGGATTTGCATTTATAGCCTGTCTCTGTTCTCTGGTATCAACAGGTTGATGGTGCACTCTCTCACAATGTGAGCTGTGTGTGATGTCAGGTCAAATTCCCCTGAGCAGAGCTGTCAGGCACCCGTGCATCCAGCAGCACACCAATGCTATCTCAGCTCACTCTGCCAGCCTAGAGTCATGAGGAGCTGACACAGAGTACCCCTGAGCCCAGGTCCCTGGCAGTAACATGTTCAGCACAGGCTTAGCAGACACTGCATTCAGAATCATGGCAGAGGAGCCTGCAAGGAAAGGTGTAGCTTTGGGTCAGAGTGCTCAGGAATCGTGAAATGCAGGTTTCAAGTCCTGAGCAGAAGGGTCAGGCCAGGGCCAGCAACCCAGATATGCTCTCTTTCAACTTTCCCAGGCTTTAGGGGACTTGTAAAAATTCACTTAATGTTCACAATCTCTGAAATGAGCTCCCAAGCTGAAGAGTTGAAAACCAGAAGAAAATTTGGTAGCATATGCACACCTCTACTGCAACCACCGAAGACAAAAGAAAAACTTTCCAAACTTAGTAGGATGCCAAAAATACCATAAGCTGCTCTTGCCATTGATATTTGGAATTTTTCACTGTGTCTTTGTCTCAATCCTGGTCTCCTCTGTTTCTCTGCTCACCCTGTTTTCTTTTTAATCCCCCAGGTATAATTTCCGAGGCTTCCGCTGGCTCCAGGCTATGATCTTTGCCATAGAGGAAATAAACAGTAGCCCAACACTCCTTCCCAACATGACCCTGGGATACAGGATATTTGACACTTGCAATACAGTCTCTAAAGCCCTGGAGGCCACACTGAGTTTTGTGGCCCAGAACAAGATAGACTCCTTGAACCTGGATGAATTCTGCAACTGCTCAGAACATATCCCTTCCACCATTGCAGTCGTGGGGGCAACTGGCTCTGGCATCTCTACTGCTGTGGCAAATCTGCTGGGACTCTTTTACATACCTCAGGTACACTTTCACCTTTCTTCTCTCAGTTACAGAACTGACCTGCCTCTCTGCTCTGCAGAGAGGAAACAAGATTGTCTAATTGCTGCCATTTGCAATAGAACCTCAAGGAGAAAACCAATACAAATGATGGGGATTTCCTTATGATAGCAGAATGTTTTGTTAGCAGTTTGCAGACTCTGAACACAAAGATTACCATACAGCCAATAATAACATTCAGCCAACAGCAACTTAGTCTAGGAGGACTAGAGTCTTCTAGAATGGTTTAGTCTGTGGCCATGGTTATTTTAGGCCAGCCATTGGCAGTTGCCAGCCTTGACAGGTGAGTTGTGATGCCACTTCACCATGGCCACTGTATAGTCATGCCCAACTCCCACAGACCCCATTTAAGGCAGAGCTCATTGAGTCATAGCATCAGGTCTCTCAGCATCTATAATCATTCAGGTAGTTGCTCTGTACAGTTGTTGCCTAAGGTGATCAGGTGCTGTGAAGGTTTATTCTGGGCTGATTTGCCTTTATTTGGTCTCCAGAACAGGGTGAGGGGAAGCATGTGGGTACACCTTCCATTGTCAGGAGTCATTTGTGTGGCAGTGTGGCTGCTTCTGCTCCTGTATTGAAACTTTCTTCTTGTTGTCTGTTGACTCTACTGAGGCCAGTGCTGGCATCTGTAGTCCCATCCTTTTGTTTAATAAGCCTGTTGCACTGCCAAGACCCTAACCCAAGTATGAGGCTGGTGTATTATATCTTAATGTCGCTGCTTTTGATTTTAGATTTCCACACAGAAGACAAATTTGGAAAAAGTGCTTGGCCCTATCCATTTTTGTGTGACCAATTCCTGTTCTAAAATGAATACAGGTGCCAGAACTCATAAGAGTCTTTGTAATAAGGTTGTGTCACACTGCACACTCAGTATGTCCTCAGAGGATACTTTACAGCAGGCAGGGCTCCAATTCCCATCTGCACAACAAATGAAGAAGGAAGGATTCTTGACTGCCTGGCACACAGCAATATATCCTGTCTATTTAATGTTACTAATCTGACTCCCTCTAAGGACCCTGAAAAAATGGACATTTGGTCTCTGAACAGGAATGGTTTCAGCTAAGACCAATATGTGCTATGTAGGTATTGCCTGGAGCAGGACTGGAAGATGATGTGTAATGAACACCGTGATGGGTGTATTGTTTATTTAAACATCACATTACCAGGTGAACAAGGGCAGCCAAAATGGGTTAGTGAGATGTTTGCAGATCTCACTTTCCCTTTGAACAATGAACAGTGTTTGTGCTGCGAGGTGGGAGTCTTATCTAATGGTTGCAGAAATTAGTAGATGTCAGGAGGTTCACTTCTGGAACAAAATCTTATCCAGGTGGTTGAAGTATGACAACTGAAAGCAAGCTTTTAAACTTGTAGTTGTTGGGCAACATTAGACTACACTTATCACTGCAAGGCCATTAGCAAATCCATGCTTAACAGACCTCACATTTCAGTGGAAGTTGGAGGTATATTTTACAATTAAAGTAAAGGTCATTACTAATTCTGCTGACACAGAAACTGAAAATGTTATGAATTCTCTTCGATTTCTCAGCATTTTGCCTTACCCTTACAGCACCTGAGAGAGTGGGGTATCTTCCAGGACTGGGGTACCTTGCCTCTACCTCCTGGCAATAGGCTATAGAAATGAGAGTAGCACTGGGCAGGAGCCTGTCCAGGGGAGAGTATAACTTTATGAAAGAAGAGTTTGCTCCCATGGCCCTTGAAATTGCACTGGAGAACCTCCTTTTTTTTTTTACTTCTCATTAAATGCCAGAGTTCAAGAAGATAAGGTTTTCTGTAAATTTCTTGTATGAAATTAACTGTTTATAGCAGACTTTTTCAAATGAGAGTCAGCCCTAAAGAGTTCAGATACAAATCTCTTGTATATATCATACATAGGGTGCCCGATGGAGCCTGCTTAAGGGTAGGGACAGAGGTGAGAGGCAAGAAGAGACAGAGTAGTTCAGGGTGACAGCACCAGCCCACAGCCTCATGTCTCACTCAGAACAGAGGAATTATTAATTATATGCGTTGTCCTCATTTACCTAAAAGATACATTCTTCTTGTTTCTGGGTTTGGCAGAAGAGCATCAAGTTGCATGTATGTCAACTGTGGCTTCATCCCTTTGACATTCCTCCAAGCCACTCTCAGTTCTGTCACCATCAGATCCTTGATTTTACAGGTTAGATGTGAACTTGCTCCAACCTCTTGGGCTCAAGCTCCTGTCTGTGTGCCTCTGTAAGACATTTACACCTACACCTACAAGAACATACAGTCTCTCAGCATGGATCTTGTGCAACCACAGACACACAGTGCGTGGCTGCCACTGTGGTGCTCACCTCTCTCTTCATCCTGGCTGAATGTACACAGCTTGGCAGCAATGCTAGACAAATGTAGGCAATTTATTCCCAGGCAGTTCATGGTGTGTTTGCTTTGTTTTTTGTGCTCTCCCAGGTCAGCTATGCCTCATCCAGTCGTCTCCTGAGCAACAAGAACCAGTTCAAGTCCTTCCTTCGCACAATCCCCAACGATGAGCACCAGGCCACAGCAATGGCAGACATCATTGAGTACTTTCGCTGGAACTGGGTGGGAACAATTGCAGCTGACGATGACTACGGCCGGCCAGGGATTGAAAAGTTTCGGGAGGAGGCAGAAGAGAGAGATATCTGCATTGATTTCAGTGAGCTCATCTCTCAGTATTCAGATGAGGAGGAGATCCAGCAGGTGGTGGAGGTCATTCAGAACTCCACAGCAAGGGTGATTGTTGTTTTCTCCAGTGGCCCAGACCTGGAGCCTCTTATCAAAGAGATTGTCAGGCGAAACATCACGGGCAAGATCTGGCTGGCGAGTGAGGCCTGGGCCAGCTCTTCCCTGATAGCCATGCCAGAGTTCTTCCGTGTTATTGGCAGCACCATTGGCTTTGCACTGAAGGCAGGACAGATCCCAGGCTTTCGTGAGTTCTTGCAGAAGGTGCACCCCAAGAAGTCCAGCAACAATGGCTTTGCCAAGGAGTTTTGGGAGGAGACATTTAACTGCTATCTCCCTGATGGGTCCAAAACATCTCCAGCTTCAACTTCTTTCCACAAGGGTCATGAAGAGGGACCAGGAGCTGGGAATGGAACAGCTGCCTTCCGACCTCCGTGCACAGGGGATGAGAACATCACCAGTGTGGAGACACCATACATGGACTACACACACTTGCGGATATCCTATAACGTGTATTTGGCCGTGTATTCTATCGCCCATGCCTTGCAGGATATATACACCTGTACTCCAGGGAAAGGACTGTTCACTAACGGATCCTGTGCGGATATCAAGAAGGTTGAGGCGTGGCAGGTAAGTCATTTATGTGCCTGTGCAACATACTTGAGGTCTCAGATGCCTTTAGGGTGCCTTTCATAAGCCTGGGTCTCACACGCAGCGTTAAGGCTCCTGGGACATTGAGTCTCACTGTGTGTGTGAGGTGCCTGCTTCCACCCCATGGGCAAAGGAAGAGAGGTTGCATGAGGTTTGCCTGTGGTGAAATGGCCTTCAAATATCAGAAATTTTCTTGCATTTGCTATGGGCCAAAAGTGCACACACAGACAATTACCATAGCCTGGCTGACGCAAGGTAACTTGATCATATAGTGAGCCCTCACATAAACAAGAGGGCCTGGAGAGAACACATAAACAAGGAAAACTGTTTTTAGAGTTCATTTTCTTTGGCAAGCTCTATGTCTTTTGCAATCCCAAAGCAATTTTCCATACAGGCTGTACTACTTTTTTTTTTTTTTTTTCTCCACAGTTTTAAGCTTATATAGCATCAAACTAAAGCAGGTTGAGTAATGAAGGAAAATAATGTGTGGCTAGTGGGCAAATAATAGATAGCTGCTTTGATTTAGCATGGTAACATTTGCAAACTGATTTAATGATACTAATGACTTAGTGATAGCCATTCATTCCATGTCTTCCGCCTGCCAGCACATGGATGGTATTCTGGCATTTAGTCTTCTGACCCTTTATATACTATATATTTACCCTATATCTGACCATGTATTTGATTGTGCTCTGATGATATTCACAGAATCACAGAATGTCAGGGGTTGGAGGGGAGCTAGAAGATCATCTAGTCCAACCCCCCTGCCTGAGCAGGGGCACCTAGACCAAGTCACCCAGGAACAGATCCAGGGGGGTCTGGAATGTCTCCAGAGCAGGAGACTCCACAACCTCCCTGGGCAGCCCCTGCCAGGCTCTGCCACCCTTCCTGGGAACAAGTTTTTCCTTGTGTTTCCCCTCAACCTCTTGTGCTCCAACTGACTCCCATTGCCTCTTGTCCTGTCACTGGATGACACTGAGCAGAGTCTGGCTCCATCCTCCTAACTCTCACCCTTAACATATTGATAGACACTGCTGAGCTCCTCCCTCAGTCTCCTCCAGGCTAAAGAGCCCCAGCTCTCTCAGCCTCTCCTCAGCAGGCAGATGCTCCACTCCCTTCAGCAGCTTGGTGCCCTGTGCTGGACTCTCTCCATCTCTTAGAGATGGCAGCAAGGACAAGTTGATCCACTACCTTTCCAGGGATGGAGGTGAGACTGATGGGCCTGTAGTTACCTGGATCCTCCTTTTTGCCCTCTTTGAAGACTGGGAAAACATTGGCTTTTCTCCAGCCCTCAGGCACCTCTCTTGTTCTCCAGGACCTCTCAAAATTATGGAGAGTCTAGCAGTAACCTCTGCCATCTCCCTCATTACTCATGGGTGTATCCCATCAGGACCCATAGACTTGTGGATGTCCAGTTTGCTCAGCTGGTCTCTAACCCAAGCCTCTTCAACTGAGGAAAGAACTTCCTCCCTCCATATTCATTATGTGTGTTTTAGTATCTATTGCATTCTTAACAAAATTCGCTCATAAGGCTATCAAATTAAGATATGCTTAATATGTAGCAAGTCACAGATGGACTTGGTTATCATTGTGTCATAAAAATGATCCAGAGTAAATATATTGTTAGTTTCTTCCCTTATGCCTTGTCAACTTTGAAAGTAAAGCAGGATACTCCTACCATAGCTGAGTAAATAATGTAGTGTTTGCTGAGGATTCCACAATGAGGAAGAATGTCCTCTTGTTTCAGTGTTGTTTGTCTGGTGCTGAAGGGTACTTGTATCACAAGGTGTCAGCATTCTGCTTTTGGGTATGCATACTTGCCTTAAAGGAGGGAATCACCATCAAGAAAGAGTATGTGGGGGATAATAGGACTGGGCAGGAATAGAAGGTGCTGCAAAAGAACAGCTATACTTCAAATAACCACCATTATGTGGTGTTGGCTCTCAGGCATGTTTGATATTTGTGCATTTTTTTCACTTCATTTCCAAATCAAACACATAATTTGTGTGCAAATCTACTTCATATCAGGCATTGCGGCTCATTACCCTCTGGAAGCCTTCCTCAGCCCTGGGGGTAATGAGTTCACCTCACAAACCTGCATCCTCCAGCATCTCCAGAGAGTAGTTTTTCTGATAGCCAGACAGAAGAAAAGATTTCTACTAAAGTCAGTCTTGTTTGCAGTGGTTCTGCTGGTGGTCAGTGCCTTCACCTTCTTCTCACAAAGTTTTCTTGAGCAACCTAAAGAGCAAGGATGGTGTTAGAAAGCCTC
This sequence comes from Ceyx cyanopectus, assembly GCA_013401355.1. Taxonomy (NCBI): domain Eukaryota; kingdom Metazoa; phylum Chordata; class Aves; order Coraciiformes; family Alcedinidae; genus Ceyx; species Ceyx cyanopectus. The sequence goes on along the minus strand of VYZU01056140.1, from coordinate 15,753 downwards.
CACACCTGAGACTGGAGGTGACATCTGCTAATAATTTCTGCAATCACTGGCCAGGTGGTGTATGTGACAGAAAGTGAAGCTGATAAACTAGTGGCCCCATTAGCCTAATGCCTGCCCAGAGCAGCCCTTGCCCATCAGGGTTGGTGTCTGGGGAGGATAAAATGTGCATTGCACAATGTGATTATGTACTGTTTGATTTTGTTGCCTTTCAACGGCATTATCCCATTAACACATATGTTTTATTATTTCTTATTTTATGTACTCATAATACAAACCTTTTGGAGGAACTGTTGTATATAACTTGTGGAGAGTGTTTGTGTTGGCCTGTATATAAAATAACATTTTTATCTCAGTGATCAGTTTGCTTGAACTGGAGGACAGGAAGCCTGTCCCAGAATTAGGGCAAGTTGGTTTCATTGGGTACAATTCTGCTATTAAGAATTTAACACAGTTTCAGAAAGCTCTAAGTATGTTCCAGCACAGGGAGCATGGGATTTTTCTGTGTCTCCCAAGCTGAAACACCACATACAACTTTCTTCTCTACTTCTTTGTGCTTACTTGCTTAAAAGCTGCTTCCTCATTTTCTCCACTTGAGTTGGTAAAGATTTATAACAGAGTCTGTGGCAGACACTGTCCAAAAACCCAGCCTTGCTTCATTTGTTTTACCAAGGTCTCTGAAGCTGGCTGTGGGTTTCCCCACTAGAGATGGAACTGGTCAGCCCAAGCTCCCAGGCTGCTCCAGTACAAGGAGATGTGGGTGCAGGTAGAGCTGGTCAGCAGGCAGCAACTTCCAGGCAGGAGCTGTGCCAATCCAGGCATGGAGGGGCCTGCAGACTTCAGAAAATTACAGACTTTACAGAAAATCACAGAGTTTAATAGCTTGCTTGTGCTGCCCTTATCCTGAGAAATGGATATGTTTGCAGCTGGCGTGGTTTAAGGACTTATCCTGATGCAAGGCAGAAGGTGCACACCTTTGCAAGATGCCTGCAAAGAGCAGACAGCATTTTCTGCACATGCCTTTGTTGTGTCCTGCACAAGACTGTATTAATGACTTCTTTTTGCAGTGTTTTGTTCAGGTAACAAAAAGGTGTGGATCAGTCCAGAAGCAAATGTATAAACCATTTTGGAAAAGGTAAAAATTTACACAGAGTATTAAGGATTTAAGTGCATGACTGCAAATAGTACAACAGAAAGAATCCTCTTAAGGGATTCCTTCTCCTCTGATTATCAGATGCCCATTCTCTTCTGCTGGTGGGCTACAGGAGACTGTGCTGAGCAGGGATAAATCTCTGTGTTGCACCGGTTCATGGACCCTCAAATATAGGCTCTCCCCTAAGCTACAGAATAGCAATGAGAAGGAATGGCCAGAGGTCAGATAGAGGCTCAGAACATCTGTACTGATGCTGCCTCTTTCTCAACATTCCCTACATCTTTGGCCTGTTTCTCCATAACAGCTCAAACAATTTGCTTTTGAAGGGCTTTTTTCTTAATACCTTCCTTAATAAGATTTCTTAGGTCCCTCAAGTTCCTTAATTTTCTTGGTCTCTAGGTCCCATTGTCACGTTGAACAGCAAGTCCATCTGTTCTTTTAACAATTCCTCTCTAAGCAAAGCTTTATAACCCTTTGGGGCATTTACAGGAGCCTCTCTGATGTCTCTCTCTCATGTCAAATGCTGGGTGGTCCTGCAAAAACATAAGGGGAAAACTTGTAGGGCATCCTAATCCATTCTTTATACCAAATATTGACTACTTCATACTCTTTCTGTGTAAGAAGAGGAAAAACTTGTCTTCTGATTAGTTCACTCTGTGTTTCTGCCCATTCATTTGGCTTCTTGATAATTGCCAATAAACAGCTGCTGGGCCTCCCTTGCTGTCTCCCAGTAAAAGCACTGTGATTAAATGGGGAAGACAGGTTTGAGAAGGCAAAGTTGTGCATCACGATGCCATGGAACAGAGCATCCTTAGGTGGACTCCCAGGCAATTTTCAGGTTGTGTTTACACTGGAGGCTGTGAACTTTGGCAGATTCATGAGTGAAAAATGAGATAGCTCTTCTAGGCACCGAGGCAAAGCATCCTGCCTAGGATGAAAAATAAGCCATCCTAAGGATTAGCAGGTTAAAGACAAGCTCATGTAAATTACTCTGTGCCTAGAAATCTGATTGACCTTGGACTCAGTGAAAAGCTGCCATAAGCTGTTCTGCAAAATAAAAGCAAATAAAAATTGGCTTAACCTAGCCAACACCTCAAGTTTTTTATTATATCTGTGTACCTCCCAGCCAATAGTTCCTTCCTATGTGCTGGTGATATGCATTAGAAAGAGGTAAAAATAGATTGGTTCATTGTCCAATTTTACATCTAGGTTGTGTCTATCTGGCTGGAAATTGATTCTGCAAGGCTTTAAAGAAGTGAATGATGCCTTAGATGACACATCTCTCCAGACCTTTGAGCCTAATGGCTTATCTAATCAATTTGGTGTCTGTTGAACTATATAGGCCAGTCTGTACAGGTCAAATGGTGCATGGAAAACAGCTGCTTTGTGGTTCAGAGAATGAAACAGCAACAGAACAGGTATTCACTGAGGCTGGTGTGAAAATTATTCATTTGGGAAGAATTACAACAAAGAGGAAGCTGATGAATATCAGGCAACTGCCAAATATCACCTGTGTTTGCAAGTCAGACTTATGTTTATCAAGATTTGTTTTCCCCAAATACATGTTGAGTACTAGACCTTTTTTTATTAGTATGATGCATGGCAGGTCACATCTCTTGTCACAGATCACATCTTAGTGCTACTTGGGATTTTGCTGCCCTTTAGTTTCATTGGTCCTTACTTGGCCTTGCTCTATTAGATTTTAAAGTCCAAATGAAGCACTCATTATTCTTCTCCATACATTATTTATGCATATGGATCAAATTATTTCTTGGGCATATATTGATAATTTAAACAGAATGGTGTTTTAGTCATAAAATATGTTTTCTGTTTTCTTTCAGTATCTTGTCCATTTATTCCTTCTTCTTTTTGGTGTATATTCAGTATTGCTTTCACAGACTCAGCACAAACAGATACTGGAAAAAAATCCCATATTTAAATGCTCTGTCTACTTCCTGATTTATACATGCACAAGTGACATGAGTCTTCCTTCCCACAGCATGAAATGGGAAGGTGGCATTAAGTTGCCATTAATATTTTGCAGGATGTGACCATCCAACCTCAACGATTCTGTGATTATTTATCATGACCTCAATTTGAGTTTTCTGCAGCTTTTTCCCAGCATTGCATTTGTATTTGCTGCCAGAGTATTGGTGAACATAGTGGGGACCAGTGAGTTGTACACTCAGGCTGGAGGAATTCCCCATGAACTGATGATGATGATCTGACTCAGGTGATACCTGGTTTTACAGATCTGTTGGGGAATTCTTCATCCATGAATGGATGCCCTGCAAGGACTGACACAGAAGGAAACTTCAGGCACACTGTTAGAAGTGCATCACACGAGCATGTGTCCCAGAGAACTGGATTGGGATTGCTGTGAAATAACATTAGTTAACGAATTAACTTTGTCAGTCAAAGGCAGTGGCATTTTTATGTGTATATCATAAACCTACTGTATGAGTTCTTTTTATTTTTAAAAAATTTATATTTTTATAATAATACTTTTAATATTTTTTTAATAATTTTTAAATTTATATTGCTCATGGAGTGCTGTGATGAACTGTCTGGTTCTGTCAGCCTTTTACATACAGTTTAAATAGTTTGGGCTGTTCTCTAATCTCTTTTTAAGGGCCTTCAACCTCTGTTAATGTCACATTATGTCTCCAAATCAAAAGCCCTTGGTGTAAGAATTTCCAGGGTTTGTTTTGTTTATTTGTTTGTTTGTTTTTTTCTGATAGGAAGTGCAATAACATCACATTCATTTAGCTTTCCTGCTCCTCCTTAGCTGTATTTTAGCCTTCTATCAATCTTAGCTGTCCTGAGGATCTGGTTTACATGACACTTTTCAATTTTAATATGTTCCAGAAATTTCTTAATATGTTACCTGGTGAATTTTTTCTTCTTTGTTCTTTTTTTTTTTTTTTTTATTGTTTTATTTTAGTAATATTTTTGTGGTTTCATTTTTTTTGTTTGNCAGCCCAGGGACCTCTTGTTCTAGGCACTAATCTTGCCACTGTGACCTCTGGTTCATTCAATACCTGGTGAATTTTTTCTTCTTTGTTCTTTTTTTTTTTTTTTAATGTTTTATTTTAGTAATATCTTTGTGGTTTGCAGCCTTGTTTGAATGGTTTATATTGGATTAATGCTTTTGGAGTTCATGATAACAAATATTGCTGCTTAAGCTTTATTTGTGTGATGAGGACAGAAACATAACATTACTCCTGAATTAATGAGCTTATAATGAACACAGACAAAATTTCTAAACTGAAAATACATTTATTGCACATGCAGTACAGTCATTCAGCCCTTCCTACAGCTTGTCCATGGATTATCTCCATGCTATTGGGTACAGAGACCTCTGTCACCACTGGCCTATACTTGTAAATCACTGGGGCAGAGACCAGCCAGAAACTTGCTTGATTTTGTGTAGCATTATATCATGGAATCACAGAATGGCTTGAGTTGGAAGGGACCTTAAAGATCATCTGGTTCCAACTTCCCACTAGACCAGGCCTCATCCAGCCTGGTCTTAAAACAGACCTTCTCTGGGCAACCCATTCCAGTGCCTCACCACAGTCACAGTAAAGAACTTCTTCCTGATGTCCAATCTCAATCTACCCTGCTCTAGTTTAAAACCATTGCCCCTTGTCTTGTCACCCCATGCCCATGTAACCAATCCCTCTTCAGCTTTCTTGTAGGCCCCCTTCAGGGACTGGAAGGCCTCCCTGGAGCCTTTTCCAGGCTGAACAGACCCAATTCCCTCAGCCTGTCCTTGTAGGAGAGCTGCTCCAGCCCTCTGATCATCTCTGTGGCCTCCTCTGGACCTTCTCCAACAGATCCACATCTTCCTTGTGTTGGGGGCTCCAGAGCTGGTACTCCAGGTGGGGTCTCAAAATAGCAGAGTGAAAGGGACAGAATCACCTCCTTTAACCTGCTGGCCATGCTTCTTTTGATGCATTCCATACAATTGAGGTTTTTTGGACTGCCAGCCCACATTGCCAGGTCATCCAGACATGATCCTCACTTTCTTCTTTCTGGCCCTGAGCCCTAGGTTTTGGTTGTGCTCATCCTCCTAACTGATGGTTCTGCCTCACAGCTTGTTACTAATTAGCAGATTCAGGACATGCCATTGTTCTTTAGTCCAGTTGCTATCAAAATATACACCAGCCCTAATACTAGTGACATAAACTGTCTACTGCAGAGATAGAAAAGGTGGAGAAAAACTAAAGAAGTTGACAAAGCAAAGCAGAGGTAGTAAGTGGTGTTTATTAAGGCAGCATCCTTCAAAGAGATGAGTTATGTCAAGTGAGTAAAATTGGAAGGTTCATAAACTCTATCAGGTCAAATGTGAAACTAAAATAAGGCAGGCCAAAAACTAGAGTGAGGAACAGACTGTAAAAGGGGATAAAGCTCATCAATCCTTTTTTAAACACTTCAGCAGGACTGTCTGTTGAGCCATAGATCATCACTGCAAAAGGCACAGTAAGGCCATGGCAGAAGAAAAGTCTGCTCTTTATAACTCAGAGGGTTCTTTTATTATTTTATCAGGGGTCTGTCTGATTGAAAAGCTGTAGAAGAACCTATAGGACACAAGTGTAAAACAAACCTTAATACTTTGGTGCAAGTGAATGATGTTCTGCCAAAGCTGAGAGATGAAGTAGCCAAAGTGATGGCTACAGTGACCAACACCCTCACTTGAACCACTCCTAGCCCTGAGGCCTAGAAAATTGACAGATGTGACATGAATTTTCTAAATAATGTGTTCTGGAGGAGATCCAAGGCACTGGCAAAGACTGACTAAGCCTATTATTAGAAAATGTAGTTAAAAAAAACATTATATATATATATATATATATATATTTACTGAGGAGTCACCATGACTTGTAAAGAGAAGCCCTACCTCACAAACCTCATGAGGTTCTTTGAATGGCCTTGGGATGTATATGGATAAGGGACCTCCTGTTCATAGAGTATGCTCAGGCAAGTCTAAAAGGCTTCTGGTAGTCTGTCACCAAATTCAGTCTTTGCATGGATGAACAGTTGATTGAAAGTTAGCAGAGGATAAAAAGAAATGTTGAGGTCTGACTAATCACAGATGAGATCTTCAAGCTTCAGCATGTTCTTGAGTGGACTCCTCAGCTTGATGACTAAGTCAAATGCAAAGTTAAGAACAGTCATACTAGAAAGGGGAGGGAGAAATAAACAGAGTGTGCTGGGGCCAGGTCTTCATTAACCCTTGGTGCAGTTCACTCCAATATCATGTGCAGGTCTCAGAATTGATGAAGGAGACTGGGAAGGTTTGGAGATCAGTGGGACAGTTTCTGCACAAGTAGCAGCAAAATTGGATAGGGCTCATCAGCCTGGGAAGGTGGCTGAGAGAGATCTGACAAAGGCTTGTAAAATCCTGAGATGGGCTGCTGGTCTGAAGTGATATATTTATATTATGGTTTTATGGTCCTTCCATAAGAGTGGAAACCACATGATCCAGGATAAAACATGGGATGCTATATGGCTGGGAATGGCTTTACCAGGTGTAATGGGAAAATGAACCAGAGAGTGGCTTGTGAGTCCTTTATGATAATAGGTGTTTGAATTAATATGCATTGCAATGTGGAGCCTGTGACAGAGGAAAAAAAAAGGAAGGAAAGGAAGGAAAAGAAGGAGGGAAGGAAAGGAAGGAAGAAAGGAAGGGAGGAAAGGAAGGAAGGAAGACACATGCTCTTCCCTTCACTGAAGCAGGGTCTTTGTGGATTGATTCCTGGGTATTTATGTTTCTATTTTTAGTTACAAAACACCATGACACATTTTCAACTGTAAAGCCTTTAGCTAAGCATTGATATACTGGTGCCTATAAAAATGCTGCAGTTATTTGGAATCTACAGCTTCTTCTTTTAAAGGTTAGTGCTTGTATATTCATTGGCTGTTTAAACTGTATTTTCATCCTGTAGAGAACAGAACTTGTTTGCTATACAGATATCATTCTGGGAATTTCTTACCATATAAACCAGGAACATAGCCTAGTAGTCAGTCAGTGACCAGTTCACAAGCTGCCTGCCCCTCAGAAAATTAGACCAGAAAGCAAACTTTGGTATTTTTGCTGGAAAGACAAAACAGGTTTTGTTCTTCCTGTTGCCACTCCATTTGAGACATGTCTTTCCTGCATGAGCTGATGCACCTGGGCTCTCCTACTCCCTTCTTATGGCTGCTTAGTGTCCCCCAGCTCTCCAGAGCTAAGTGGCAGAGAAAAGCACCTTCTTTTGCCATGTTCACCAGAGGTTGAGGTCTTCCAGGGACAAGTCCTGGCTTCTCAGTGAGATCATTTCAGCTTCAGACCTTAAGGGGGAAGCTGGGCTACAGACAAGAGCCAGCAGGAATGAGAAAAAAAATTAAATAAATTCTGTCCCTGCCATTTCACCCATTATTCAAAGACTGAATGTTGTGGAAATAACTTTGATGTACTTCCAGTAACACCACACAAAGCTGAAAAGGCATCACCAGCCACATCCTTCATAGTACTACTGTGATTCTTCTAGACTTTCAGGCTGTCAGGGAGGCTGGAAGGTATCTTGGTAGCTCTGGAGATTTCAGCTTGAGATAAGAGGATCCCAAAAGGAAACTGAGAAAAATGAGACAATTTAGCAAAACTGACAGGAATTAATGAAGTGATTCTGTTCCCCTGTTCCCCTCATCAAAACAATATTGTTTGTTCTGTGTCTGTGGGGTGAGAAGGGCTCTGCCTGCCCTGATAAATTGATTTAATCATGTTTTTTCTTAAGTTTTGCCAGTTGGAATTGTGTTTGGACACTCTCAGGTGAGAGAGAAGACTGGGTTTACAAGCTGTTGCAGGTGCTGGAACCACAGCACCAACTGTGTTGCAATGGTCTCAGGGGGCAGCTGACAGTCAGGTCACCTCAGCTTTCCACAGATGAACTCTACAGGGAAACTAAAGAAGAACAGCCATTAAGTAAGAGGAGGGAAGGAAGGGGGGGTAATCTGTCAAGTGCATAAACCAACAACTAACTTGTGGAGAAAAAGTGTGGCTGAATTATACCACAAGTACTAGTAGAGGTTTTTCCACATGCTGTGGTTTCTTTGGTCTACCTGTCAGGGTATCTAGATCAGGAATTTTGCAACTGCAGAAATCCCTGGGATTAACTGCTCCTGTCCACAGCATGTCACAGTTTAAGGCAGGAGTGAAAAATTACAGGAGTCAACATGTGGGGACAGGCAGAAGATGATTCCTTGCAACGATACAACCAGGAGTCAGAAGTCAAGAAAAGTGTTGTGAATTCTTCAGTCCTCCCATGTAGTGAATGAACCCGAGTTGTTGTTTTTTACTGAAGCGCTTTGGGCTTGGAGTTTTTTGATCAAAAGTCAAGTTTGAATTGTCTCTCAAGAATTCTCACTTTTATCATTCAGAGCTGAGTGATGCCAGATGAGAGCATCTATAGAGAGTTATTGCAAGTGCAGGGTGGGAAGGATGTGTGGAAATGCTTCAGTGGCTGCTGCCACTTCTCTGCTCCTGGTGAATAGCTATGGGTTTCCATGGCTCAAATGGGTGGAAGAATAATGGGGAAGAGCAACCCCATGTGTCAGTACAAGCTGGGGGCTGATGTACTAGAGAGCAGCTCTGGAGAAAGAGACCTGGGGGTCCTGGTGGACAGGGGGTGGCCATGAGCCAACAATGCACCCTTGCAGCCAGGAAGGCCAATGGATCCTGGGGACATTAAGAGAAGTGTGGCCAGCAGGGCAAGGGAGGTTCTCCTCCCCCTCTACTCTGCACTGGTGAGACCTCACCTCGAGTACTGTGTCCAGTGCTGGGCACCCCAGTTCAGAAAAGACAGAGATTTACTGGAGAGAGTCCAGCACAGGGCACCAAGCTGCTGAAGGGAGTGGAGCATCTCCCTGCTGAGGAGAGGCTGAGAGAGCTGGGGCTCTTTAGCCTGGAGAAGAGGACACTGAGGGGGGAGCTCAGCAGTGTCTGTCAATATGTTCAGGGCAGTGTAGGGAGGATGGAGCCAGACTCTGCTCAGGGACATCCAGTGACAGGACAAGAGGCAATGAGAGTCAGTTGGAGCACAAGAGGTTGAGGGGAAACACAAGGAGAAACTTGTTCCCAGTGAGGGTGGCAGAGCCTGGCAGGGGCTGCCCAGGGAGGTTGTGGAGTCTCCTGCTCTGGAGACATTCCAGACCCCCCGGATCTGTTCCTGGGTGACTTGGTCTAGGTGCCCCTGCTCAGGCAGGGGGGTTGGACTAGATGATCTTCTAGCTCCCTTCCCACCCCTGACATCTGTGAATCTGTAAATGGCCAGCAAAGTAGCAATGGGAAAGTGTAACAGACAGGTGCCAAACACCCTAAGGGCCATGAGACCTTGTGATGGCCACAAGGTTTGTACAGACTGTGTGTGTGTATGTGGTGTTGATAAAAGGAAGTCTGCTACTGCTGTGATTAATTTAGATTTTTAAAAAATAATAAAAGGACTGTTGTAAAATGTTTAGAGCCAGTTCTGTCCCCAGAGTAGCTGTGTGCTGTGGGAGGATCATTACATGCATATATCTATCTCTCTCTAGGTTCTCAAGCATCTCCGACACTTGAATTTCACCAACAACATGGGGGAGCAAGTGGATTTTGATGAGTTTGGGGACCTGGTAGGGAATTATTCAATAATCAATTGGCATCTGTCTCCAGAGGATGGCTCAGTTGTCTTTGAAGAGGTTGGACACTACAACGTTTATGCCAAGAAAGGGGAGAGGCTCTTTATAAATGAAAACAAGATCCTGTGGAGTGGATTCTCTAAGGAGGTAAGTGCTTAAATCTTCACAGCAATGTTTCCCAAGTTTCTGCAAGCTGAAATTTCAACTGACCCTGCAAATTCCTTGTACTATGGCTCCATGTCTCAGCCATTCATCTTACTATATACATAGTCTCTGATGTAGGCTTTCAAGCCCTCATTACACACTTCTGGAAATAACAGACTGCTGCTTAGTCTTCCCTGTACATTTGATAAGCCTGAGTATTAATGGCTTAAATAATGCATTTTTTTTCTGACCCAAGCAGATAGCTTGGAATTTTGCAGTGCTGTTTCCATAAGGATGAGAAATTAGCCAATTCTGGTGGTTGACTAAGTCAAATTTTCATAAGCTCAAGTAGTTTCATTGCTGAAAACAGCTATCTCCTCCTCTCCCAGTCTCTCTGCATGAAGTGTCTCTTGCTCCTAGCTAAATTAGCAGCTCTTTCATGCTGGCATTACCCTCCAACACCTTCCACATACCATTGCCTTGCAAGCCAAATAACAAGCCCTGTTGATCTACCCAAGTTAACTTGGACATGGGGCTCAAATAGTTGGAGATGCCACCATTTTAAATCTACCAAAAGGTACTTGTGCAGCCTCAGAAATATATGATGTCACCATTGCCTTTAGTCTGGCCTAAGTCCTTCTCCACTTTCTTGGCTATGTTAGATCTTTCCAGCATAACTGTATTGTCACCAGCAGCCAGGGCTATGTCTCCCCCATGTGATGAGAACATGGTGCAGAGATCTCTGGCCAGGAGCCAGGTGAGATGCCATCACAGCCAGCAGCAGCAGTCTCTGGCCTAGACAGAGAAGCCATCTCCCAGAGGGGATACTGAGCAGGCATCTGGTTTGTGGCCTGGGAGGTGACACAGAGAATGTTACCTTAGAAATATCATTGATGGGCACTGCTGCAATGTTTTGACATGTTCAATCAGCAACAAGGCAATTCACTTCCAGGTGATTCTTAATCACAGATCAGGTAACTGCTTCAGGTAACATCCAGGGAGGTGGTGGAGGCCCCATCCCTGAAGACATTCAAGGTCAGGATTGATGAGGCTCTGAGCAACATGATCTAGTTGAGGGTGTCCCTGCTCCCTGCAGGGGGGCTGCACTAGATACCCTTTGGAGGTCCCTTCCAGCCCTAAACACTCTATGATTCTATGACTTGGGCTTTTCTAAGCACAGATGGAGTCTCTGAGCACAAAAATTAAAGCTTTCTGATTTTCTAACCCCTCCTTCCAATCCTGCAAATGTCAATGGCACCTTTTCCAACAGTTAGGATTTAACTGATTTTTAGTTAAACTGAATAACTGTATTTTCTTGTCCTAAATTTCTCCAACAGTGCAATATATATCTCTTCATTCTCTGTCCTAAGCTGTTAAAAATGAGACTGTGTGTTGCTGAGGGTCATAACAGGGCATGTAAACTGTGTGCCAGTGGAGGGGTTTGTGATCTCTATGTCTGCTGCAGCCTTTTTTTTTCCTGTTTATAGAGTTTGAATTTCTTCCAGATAAAAGGCTCTGCTCAAAGAAGTCAGTACTTCACTCACTGAAGCTTTCTGTGTCTCTGTCATTCTCAAAAAAAAAAAAGAAAAAAAAATGTAGTTACTTTTAACACAGGAACTTCATCCTTGGCCAGACTTGCAAAAGAACAAGTTAAAGACAGATACGTTTGGGCAAAACTTGATGAAATTCCCCACAGAATCCAGAAGAAGACAGCCAAAGAAATCTCAAAAGTACTAGCAATTAATCTGTGAGAAGTGTGGACGATGGGTGATGTCTCAAAAGATTAAAGGAGGTTAATTGTAATACCTGCTTTCAAAAGCAGATAGAGGAGAGACAAGGGAATTATGCACAACTGAGCTGAGTTTCAGTAACCTACAAAACTTGATAAAAAGTAATTATCAAACAGTTTATAAACACTTAGAGAGTAATCAAGTGATAAGAAAAAGCCAACACGGATTTGTCAAGATGAAGTAATGCCAAACCAATTTAATTTTCCTTCTTGGAAGCTCAATCAGCTTAGTAGATAAGGGGGAAGCATTGCATTACTTCAGCTGGACCTTAATTTCAGCCCAGTTCAAAGTCATCAACGATAGCCTGGGGAATGACAGTATATACAGCTGGAGTCCTCTTGGTAGGTGCATTACCTGCTTCTGAAAGACTGTCCCAAGGAATAGGTATTAACATCCTACTGTATTAATATCAATAGTTTTTAACAGCAAAGAGTGGGAAGCTGCAAAGATTTTCCCTGGATACGTCTGGCCAATTAATTATGCAATTATTTGCATCTTTAGATGTTCAGTTTTCTAAAATCCGGGCCCTTCATCCAACCTTCCCTCCGCACACATCCTAACCCCCCACCCCAGCACAATTTGAAGTCATTTTCTCTTGTGCTGTCACTTGTAATTTGTGAGATGAGACCAGCACCCACCTTACTATAAACTCCTTTCAGGTAATTGTAAAGAGCAGTAAGATTTCCCTTCAGCCTCCTGTTTTTCTTTTGTTTCTGGGTTGGGTCTTCAGGAGAACAGGAGGTTTTCAGGTAACTGTTAGTCCTCATGAATCATTAGCAGTTAATAAGCAATCTGTGGGATTAGGAATTAGCAGTCAGAGCCCATCATCACCAAGGCTGACTCAGATTCCTCCCGACAGAGATTGTCTTTACAAAGATCTGCCGATCTTCCCCTACCATCCCTTGCTGTATTCTTTCAAATACAGGATGATTGTGCAAAATGCCCTCTGTGGAGGGAAGAGGTGAGCCCCTGAGGGTCTCCAGCATGCCAATCAAGCAGAAACAACCTTGGAGGAAGCCCGAGGTCCTGCTGTAGCAAAGCTGCATGTGGGGCACTGCCACCATTAATCCTTCTGGGGCTTTTTTTTCTTGCAGGTGCCTTTCTCAAACTGCAGCAGGGACTGCCTCCCGGGCACAAGGAAGGGCATTATTGAGGGAGAGCCCACCTGCTGCTTCGAGTGTGTGGACTGCCCTGATGGGGAGTACAGTGATGAAACAGGTAATGCCCACAGGGGTGCTCTGGGGTTTGCAGGGGACTGTGGGAGCCCTCTGGGCATCACCCACAGTGGTGATGAAATCACTGCAGTGCTGATCTGGAGGCTGCTTGGCCCAGGGGGCTTTGCAGAAAGTTTGGAGGGACTTCTGAAAAGCTTATGGGATTCAAGTCCTGTGGTTCTCAGGTCCCGGTAAGTCTGCTTGTCCCTTCTGCTCTGGGCTAGGAAAATCAAGGCAGACAACTTGAAAAAGGACTTGTATGTTAGAAGCCTCTCAGGCAGCCACAAGCAGACTCAAGCAGTGTAGCAGCAGCTTTTGATCCTCCAAAAACCTGTAGGAAGGAGGCACTCCCTACCTTAATCCACAGTTCTGTAGTTACCTGTCTGCTTTTCCTTATGTCATCAGGGTTTTATTTCATGCTTTACCAAGTCCTTTCCATTCCTGACCTCACAAGCAGAGAGGGATATTTCCCTTTTTGGGGGGAATTTATGGAGTCACTAACCACAGCTTCTGCTGAGCACTGGTGCTACAAGAGACCAGAATCTCAGGGTCCTATCAAACACCCATGGACATCTTTTCTGTTGGTTTCAAAGTGAATTGAGCTGCTCAGGTTCTGCAGTGGAGAGAAAAGGTAACCACAGGTTTAGAGTCAATTGAAAAAAAACTGAATTTCCAACACCATTAGTGCTCCCTCAGTGCTGGCACCTCCAGGGTAACAAAAACAAACATTTTCAGAACAGTAGTCCCCCTCCACACTGCAAAATGCTCAGGATATCCAGCAGCACTAGTCCCAGAGAACACTGCAGACCTTGCCTGAGATGAAAGCTTCAGCAAGCTGCATGAAAGACTGAGGGTTTGTCTGCCTTTGGAATAATCTAATTTGCATCCTACCAGGCAGGAATGATAAATTATTTTTAGCATGAACATATAGTTCTACAGGGGTCTTTTGGTGTTTTTCACAGGATTTTGTGAGCTCTCTCTGGTGTGCTGGTGAAATTTGTGGGGCTGGGAGGGCGACTGCCTTCAGATTACACAATTGCCTGCTATTTCAGCTGACAGCAATGCTCTTTCATTTCCCATGCTTGCTGTTTTTATGGGCACAGAGAGCAGTTTTGCAACCAGTCTCATCTTGCTGAGATAGTGATACTACCAGAGGAGACAGCTGGCCTAGCTGTCTGCTCCCACCCTTTGTCTAGGAGCAGTGCTGGCACTTGTGTGGCTATAGAGCAAGTTGGGCCAGGTCTCTGATTCTCCTGAAAACAAACTCTTGTCAGGTTGTTTCCAGCTAGAACAAGAAGGTACGTGACCTCTACTGCTAACACAAAAGAGGGGGCAGGAATGAGCAGCCTTGGGGGAGGACAGAGATCTGGTTTGCTCCCTTCAGTGGCAGCAAGGTCTCCAAGGCAGCTCATGAAAGCAGTGAGGCACATATTTAGGATGCAGTGCTAAGTAACTGCCTCTGTCTCTGTCAGAGGCAATTGAATCCTCTGATATGTGAAGTTAGCTCTGCTTTGCCTGCAGTTTGCAACAGCCCTCCAGGTAAAAGGCAGAAGAAAAATGAAAATGATTGGCTGAAGAGATGTAAATGAGATTATATGTGGTGCTGGGAGCTTCTGTCTGAGATATTGCATCGAATGCAAGTTTATCCTGTTAACAGCTAAAGTGAGGCAACCCATCATTAGGAATGCAGTATCATATCATATCTCAGATGCTCCCTCCAAACACTCCTCCAGAACAAGAAAGCTTGAAATCCTCTGCTCTCAGTAGCTGCACATTCCTGTTTTTCACATTAGCATCAACCTCTACCCTGGAAGCTATGCTCCAAGTCCCTGTCTGTGCTTAGGTGCAAAGCTCTGAGGGAGGCTGCTGCTAAAGGGCTTGTTCTCAGTGTTCTGTTTGTTCTCAGAACTCACTGCAGCCCATTGCTGTCCTCTGGGATCACAAAGACTGAGTCAGGCTGTCACTTCCAACTCACTGCACTTTCCACTGCCATCAAGGGAGTCATGATCCTCCCCACTGGAGCATAAGACCCATTTGGGTCAAAGAAAAACAGCAGAAGCACCCAGCCTTGCCTTTTGATCATGGCAGCCATACATTGGAGACATACACTGCCATCCCAGGAGACACAACTAATTTAATGTAAAGAGATGGAGGCATCAGATTTCTCTTTGCAAATACTGGTGGAACGCTTTGCTGGGTGTGGGGAGAGTGATATTAAGACTCATCTTCCCCTGATTTCCAACATGAAATGAGAGCATGCTGTGAGTCAAGGGCATTGATCCCTCCGGGGAAGAGCAATTTAAATGCTGCTAAGATTTGCCTCCATGGAATATGAAATAGTATCTCAAAGCACTTAAGGAGGCAAGCACATTACATTTTCTCTGTAATAGAGACAGGCAGGGTGTTTCACGTGATGACAAAAGGGTGAGAGGTATGAAGACAGACAGAAGCAGATGATAAAAGTGAAGGAACAAGAAAGAGAGAGGGACAGAGCCTGGATAACAAGCTGATAGCATTCAAAGTTTGCAAGGTTTTTCCCAAGAAATGGATTACAAGAACAGAAGTGCAGGGGCAGGGCTTGTTTTAAGTTGGAACTAAGCATAGTTTGTGTTTTGCTACACAGCCTGTGGGAGGAAGGTTGTTTTGATGCAAAATCCTCTGAGAGGCCAACACAGGATTCTGGGAACCTGCAGACACCTGAATACCACATGTATTTGAGGTGAAGGCTGGTTCACAGCTGCCATGGCAGTCATTCCACATTTCAGCCTCTTCTTCTGACAAAACTTCCTTCTCACTT
>VYZU01056138.1:3574-40520 GCA_013401355.1 Ceyx cyanopectus | reverse complement strand
GAAGTTTCATAACCCTGGAAAGTTGGATGCTCAGAAAGTGACTAAGATACAGTCCAAGTGTGGAATCCCTGATGTGAAGACATAGTAGTTCTCTCTCTCCTCTTGATGTCCTATGAATGCGAGGCCTTGCTGTTTGCAATCCTTATACATTGGTTATGTCAGAACTAATATTGACTCAATTGCTTTAGAAATGTAGAATCGTAACACAGCAGCAAGGTGTTCTTTCTTCAATAATGCCTAAAATACCTCGTTCCAATGAAAAAGAATAGGAAATCTATTCAGCAGCATGAATGTTATCATACTTCTGCACTGTGAGTGCCACAGTCATACTCAATATCAAATCCTTCAAAATCTTAAAGAAACTAAAACACATTCAAAATATATTTGCATATTAATAAAATGAAGTGAGAAAAAAGGCATAATCATGGTATATGGATGATTACTATGTATTATGTACCTGTTCATCACTGTGCTAGTAAACACAGTATAGCTCTCTACTTGTGCCTCTCTTGTTCCCCAGTGCATTTGCTTCTACCTGAATTACTTTATTGGGAATCAGCCTAAGCATTACCTAGACGTAATATTTGAATATATGTTTTGACTCTCACAAGTGCTGTTCAGAAAGGAATCTTGACACAAGAGAGTAATTTAATAGTAAGACATCTAAATATGCTACCAAAGTCTTGGAACTCAAACAAATTGTTTTCAGTGTTTAGACACACATATATGCAATATCAATGAAAGAAAACCTTTAAAAGGTTGAAAATCTTACCTAACCTCAGTCTTAGTCATCTCACTCCATTCTAGGGATGTAAGACTTTGGTGTCTTGTCTAGACTGTATCAATGGCCATTATTAAGAGAACAAGAGATTCAGAGGGTCCTTTATGCCATCTATTATGCCTCTTATAACAGGATTATTGCTTCTTGGAAATAATCATCCCTTTGAATGTACAAAGAACCNAGTGAGATAGAGCTGTGACAAGGATCAGTGACAAGATGCATCATGATTTAACATGGAGATATTTGCTGGAAGACAGATATCTTAGGACAATCTACTTACTACTGCCCTGAGAATTTAATCTAAGGCAGCTCTCTGTTTTGAGGGAAAAAAAATCTTTAATTAACCCATGTAATTTTAATTCTCTGCAACCCTAAATATTGCTTATGACATAAGTGGGAATATAGAACATGCTTATTTAACATGTACAAGGGACCTGAAATAAATACAACTTAACAGGGAAGGAAAAGCCAAGGGTTATTATCCTCTGGGTTCAAATTACTGGGTTCTGGGCTTGAATGACTTACCCAAGTCCAGGAACTAAAAAAGCTAAAATCCAGTATGCCTTTTGCTACAAAATGGGAACTTTCTCCCATTTGACAGTTGTCATGTTGTGCTAGGTCATGTATAAGGATTTGAAGGAGAGGAAACAGGAGGCAATATTCATTAAGATGAACACAACAGACTATGTCCCATAAGATCAATCACCTACCTCCTACCAGTGCAATCTTTCTGCTGATTTCCATGAGCTCTGAATCCTGCCCAGAATGATGATGTGGCAAACCAGGAAATGTGAAAATACAGAACTGCTTGTGTGCAGCAGCTAACAACACTGCTGCTTAGCAGGCACATTCTCACTGACCTTTAGTCAAAACTGGTTTGGTTTTTTTTACTAAGGATTTTGTACTGTGATACATGCCAGAGGGCGCAAGAACAATCAGTTCACAATAATTTTTGTTAGGAAGGATTTTTTACTGCTTCCTTTAAATTCCTCAGGAAAATGGCTTTGGAAGAGGTTTATCTGCATGGAAGGTTTAGGGTTATTGCACACAGTCTCAGTAGTGTGAGAATTCATTAGCCACTCAGTTCCCCATCCACAGTGCTGCTGCATCTGACTAAAACTNTAACCTGAGATATGGCTTGGCATGGCACACACACAGTCAGGGCATAAAGCTTTCTCTGTTCTTTGCTTCTGAATTTGCATTTGATCTCTTTTTTCTTTTTTGTCTAAAATGTCCATATTCTTGGGTTTTGTTTCAGGTGCAAGACATCTTTCCTCCTGTTTTGACTATCTTGCTCTTACCATGAGCAACCTCTTTCATACAGAAATATCTGCAGCAGGTTTTTAGTATGGACCACAGTTCTTCAGGGAGAGAGAACAGATAGGTTCAATGAGTCAGGAAGAAGATTAAAGAAGTTTCATAACCCTGGAAAGTTGGATGCTCAGAAAGTGACTAAGATACAGTCCAAGTGTGGAATCCCTGATGTGAAGACATAGTAGTTCTCTCTCTCCTCTTGATGTCCTATGAATGCGAGGCCTTGCTGTTTGCAATCCTTATACATTGGTTATGTCAGAACTAATATTGACTCAATTGCTTTAGAAATGTAGAATCGTAACACAGCAGCAAGGTGTTCTTTCTTCAATAATGCCTAAAATACCTCGTTCCAATGAAAAAGAATAGGAAATCTATTCAGCAGCATGAATGTTATCATACTTCTGCACTGTGAGTGCCACAGTCATACTCAATATCAAATCCTTCAAAATCTTAAAGAAACTAAAACACATTCAAAATATATTTGCATATTAATAAAATGAAGTGAGAAAAAAGGCATAATCATGGTATATGGATGATTACTATGTATTATGTACCTGTTCATCACTGTGCTAGTAAACACAGTATAGCTCTCTACTTGTGCCTCTCTTGTTNACTTGCCCCTTTGAATGTACAAAGAACCCGATGAAAAAAGTATGATGGATTTCAGATTACTAAAGTCTGATTACTTAAATATTTAAATTACACTTTACTGGTTCTTCTAGTAGGTTCCCTTCTCTTGAAATAATTGTGTTGGTTTGAATGACAGAAGGCAATCAAAATGCTCATTCAGAAAAAGAATATTTCTTTTGTAAACATTATTGGGCATAAAGGGGCAAGTGAGAGTGAGATAGAGCTGTGACAAGGATCAGTGACAAGATGCATCATGATTTAACATGGAGATATTTGCTGGAAGACAGATATCTTAGGACAATCTACTTACTACTGCCCTGAGAATTTAATCTAAGGCAGCTCTCTGTTTTGAGGGAAAAAAAATCTTTAATTAACCCATGTAATTTTAATTCTCTGCAACCCTAAATATTGCTTATGACATAAGTGGGAATATAGAACATGCTTATTTAACATGTACAAGGGACCTGAAATAAATACAACTTAACAGGGAAGGAAAAGCCAAGGGTTATTATCCTCTGGGTTCAAATTACTGGGTTCTGGGCTTGAATGACTTACCCAAGTCCAGGAACTAAAAAAGCTAAAATCCAGTATGCCTTTTGCTACAAAATGGGAACTTTCTCCCATTTGACAGTTGTCATGTTGTGCTAGGTCATGTATAAGGATTTGAAGGAGAGGAAACAGGAGGCAATATTCATTAAGATGAACACAACAGACTATGTCCCATAAGATCAATCACCTACCTCCTACCAGTGCAATCTTTCTGCTGATTTCCATGAGCTCTGAATCCTGCCCAGAATGATGATGTGGCAAACCAGGAAATGTGAAAATACAGAACTGCTTGTGTGCAGCAGCTAACAACACTGCTGCTTAGCAGGCACATTCTCACTGACCTTTAGTCAAAACTGGTTTGGTTTTTTTTACTAAGGATTTTGTACTGTGATACATGCCAGAGGGCGCAAGAACAATCAGTTCACAATAATTTTTGTTAGGAAGGATTTTTTACTGCTTCCTTTAAATTCCTCAGGAAAATGGCTTTGGAAGAGGTTTATCTGCATGGAAGGTTTAGGGTTATTGCACACAGTCTCAGTAGTGTGAGAATTCATTAGCCACTCAGTTCCCCATCCACAGTGCTGCTGCATCTGACTAAAACTATATATTTCTTTTGTAGTCCTCACCATTGAAACATATCCTTCCGGTCAAATCACAGATTCACAGATATTAAGGGTTGGAAGGGACCTAGAAGATCATCCTTTTATGTGTTGCTGATTCCAGGCCAAATATTACTTTCCTCAATTAAATGACTGCAGGGCTGTTACCCCAGGAAACTGAAGTCACAACCACAACAGAATTAAAGGACAAAAGTTAAAGAAACTCATTTTATTTGTGCTATAAAGTCAAAGTAGATTATCACAACTGTACCTTCTGGTCTAAAAATCCTAAGTTCCATATATTTGATTTATTGCAATATATCACAGAAGGCAGAAAATATTCATTGGTTGAACAGAAGTTTCTTAGGAAAGCTAAACTATATTTTCAAATCTGATGTTAAGACTAATGAATTTTTTCTTTTATTAGGACATGGTCTGTTCAGTGGGGTGCAATAGCTCATGAATTTGACTATTCTCTTGGACATGTTCACAATATCAAAATTTTTCAGCTCAGAGGAATTCTACCCTTTTTATCCTAGCCTTGGGTAGAACATAGCCCTTGTATGTCAAGCTGCACTGAAATGGTCCCTGTGTGAATGGTCAAGCTTCTCTCCTCCCCTGTAATACATCATAGCATAATAACATAAATTCTAGTCTAAATATGGTTAAATAATTTGCTGAATCCTGAAATAATCCTGGAATAATATAATTATATGTAAATAGAATATACGTGTGTCCTTTAGTAATACTAGCCCTAATTAAAAAAAAAAAAATCATTAATTTTTCACACCTCTGGGATATGACTTCAGTGCAGGAACACTCCCAGCAATATGTGAATAAGGAATTCAAACTATACAGTTTATTTCATTTTAGAGGAGTTTTAAGGCAAAAATTAGGTTAATTACATAAGATCACTTTGCTGACTTACTAATAAAAAATAGTTACAGACTACTTATTTGAATCACCTGATATTTTGATTCAGTTCTTTCAGTAAAAATAGACATACAGGCTTTCATTCAGTTTTGATGAAATTCACAATGTACTTTAAAGTAAAGTCAATAAGTTTTCTCTGGGATTAAAAAATAGTAAATAAATGGAATATTTAGAGGAGGGGGGGTGGCAAATGTAATGTTGAGCCAAAGGAGAAGTGGTTTAAATGTAGTATATTTTCACAACTACTCTTCACTTTGCAGAATATGCTGACTTCACAGAATCACAGAATCACAGAATGTTAGGGTTTGGAAGGGACCTAGAAGATCAGCTAGTCCAACTCCCCTGCCTGAGCAGGAATCACCTAGACTAAGTCACCCAGGAACAGATCCAGGCAGCTCTTAAGTGTCTCCAGAGAAGGAGACTCCACAACCTCCCTGGGCAGCCCATTCCACTCACTGTGAAAAAGTTTTCCCTTGTGTTTACCCTAAACCTCTTGTGCTCCAACTTGCACCCATTGCCTCTTGTCCTGTCATTGGATGACATTGAGAAGAATCTGGCCCATCCTCTCTACACTCACCCTTAACATAGACATTGATGAGGTCCTCCCTCAGTCTCCTCCAGGCTTAAGAGGAGATTTGGTGAAACAAACAAACAAACAAGTCTCTCATTCTCTTTTGTATCACAAATCTAAACCTCAAATACTTGAATTCTGGTTATTCTCCTCCTAACTTCCTAAAACCAAGCTGGCACTTAGAAATGCATCTCCAATTCTCCAAGGTGAGTGGTAGATAAATTGATAATGTCTTTTAACCTCTTGTTCCTTAAAGTTTACTATAATGGAGATTCTGAGTCCTCACCAAGCAATCTACTACAACCTCAACTATCTGTTATTAGAACATTTTTAATATCTGCTAAGCTAAATCCATCTGCAGCAGATGCTCCCTTCCCCTTTGCCTCTATGACCCAATGTAACTGTGGAGTGGTATCATGTCTTTTATCAACCCTTTCTTCTCTAGATTTAGCAACCCCATTGTCTTGAACCTTTCCATGGAAATTATGTTTTAAATAACATTATTGTGACTCACTTTCTATGCTCTTTGAAGTTGGTCCCTACCTTCCTAGGTGCATGGTGCACAAATGAATGTGAAACTCTCCTTGGGGTTGTATCGGCACCTGTTGGAACAGAATGATTTTTTTCATTTGTTTTACTTCCAGAATGTTTGTCTTCTTCAGAAGAACAAAAAAAAATAAGTAATACCATTCATTCCACGATCATCTATTAACTAGTTCCTCATCCTGCATGGTAATGTGCAATATTTAACCACAACAACAGCACATTATTTCGATTACTTTTTAAATTGCACCCTGCTTTCCTGGTTCTTGAAGGTCAGATGATACATTTCCAAATTAAATGTGTCTCACAGTCTGATTTAATGTGGACCTGCAAATTCCAGAAGGCTACACTTCTTCTATCCACCTATAGTTCACAAGACATGCTTTGCTAAAAAATCTCTAGTTGATTTTGTTTCCTAACACCAGAAATTAAAATAATTTTTAAGATTACTTTTTTTTGTTTACATGTCTGTCTGTGAATCTTTATGTCTAAACTAAATTTTTTTAAGTAGCCCATGAGGAACTTGCATGTCCTTGTGTTTATTCTGAATAGGGACTTAACACACCTTACTAGGCAAAGCTTTAACAAAACTGATACTGCCCTCCATGAATTTTATCTTCCCTTGGATTAGTCTATACAGGATGCTGACATGAAAACCCTGTTCTCTGCTCCATGTAGAAGAATAAGCTGGGGAAACCGAGTTGAGTTCCGATCACTTTGAATGAGACACTGATACAAATAATTTGATTTTTTTATAATGTGGCCAGACAGAACTGTTTTGTTAAGATTTGATAGCATAGGTCTAGTATCACACCTGATAATTTAAAGCATTTTCTATAACTCTTACAACAGGACTAAAGTATGATATAAGAGAATCATTTAAATTCACAATGCCAACCTAAGCCAAAGCACGCAGGGCGAGAATAAGTGGCAATACACTGACTTAGTATCAATAAGTTTAATTAATGGTTACTAGAGTCAAAGCAATGTGCTTTTTCTGGTAGAGAATAATATCTGTTCATTCAAATTCATTCACACTGGGTACCTTCAGATAGTATCTTTTGCTTATTCCTAAATACAATGATTATTCATTTCACTGGACGAAACATGTCTTCTGGACATATGCTTAATAAGCCTTAACAAGATTAATCATGAAATCTATTTTCCTTCTTTTAGGGCCTGCAAACTTCCAGAGATCTCATTTTGTCAGGTCAGCACAAGACAAGGCAAAACACCTCTAAAGAGGGATGTTCATGTCTTTTACAGCCTAGGAGGACCTGATAGCCCATGTGCAGAAACCAGAAGTTGCAGAAATAGCTAGACCAGGAACAGTCACCAGCTGAAGCAATGCTGCCTTTCGGAGAGCACTTCTCAAGGTCAGGCTCAGGTCTGGAGAAGCAGTGGGTTGGCAAGCTCAGCACCATGTGCTCTGCAGCTGAGCACAAGCTGCTGGTGGGCAGCCAGCACTCGTCCTTTCACCAGCTTCCTACAGAGCCACATAAACCTTCCAGGTCACCTGCTAAGCTCCTCTTTGCCTGGGGACCATAACTGTGCTCTGGTCATCAGTAGCCAAGGTACACAGCAGAGTTAAGCTTGCACAGGATAACATGATCCCCATGGAGGAAGCAAACATTGTCAGTTTTCATCACACCTTTTAGGTTTTGCCAGCCTTTGTTTCAAGGCCATATTGCCATGTTTCATGTCGAATTGATTACTCAATTTTCTAAAATTTGATCTCAAATATATAGATGTTTGTGGTCTCTTCCCTCATCATACAATGTTCAAAGCATGTAGTTATTCCTATCAAACTTCCACACACCTCACATGACTTCAGCAGCAATTTTTAAGGATATTTTGCTATGGTGTTCATCTGTTATGTTTTTCTTTCTACATCAATCATAGGTTTATTTATCATTATAGTGTTGGATTTAATAATACTTGATTTTTTCCAAGCACCTCAGAAATCCTGAACTAGGCAAATACATAGTGTACCTTCCACTAGTGCTGTTGCCTTTTTAAAGGTATTTTATTCTAAAGATACCTTAATTTATGCAGTTTTAGATATCTACCAGCTGAGACTGTCAGATAGTGTGAAAGTTGAAAGGCTAAGATAAAAGAGTATGAGGAAACAAGGCAAAACCTAAAAATTGAAGTAGTCCTTTTAGTCAAGTGATTACTAGGGTGAAAATAAATTAAAAAAAAATATCCTGAAAGAGACCATTGAAAAGGAGAGGATGACTGATATTCTGTCATGCCTGGAGAAGACAAGATTGAAGTCCTAAACCAGACTTCAGTGTGCTGTCTGGATCCAATGCAACCTTCAGCTGAATGGTCTATGTTAATGGCAGAGGGTGGTATAGCAGTACCCACTAATAAAGAAAAATATCTCTCTGTGCTTAGTGCTGTTTCTACTGCTTAAGAGAGGCTCAGGAGGAGTGCCACAAGTCAGTGTAACTTCTGGGAAGAGGGGTGCATGTAAAAAGGGTCAAATGTGATAGTATCTGAGGCAAAGCTAGAGTTTGGGTTATACCTGTATAAATTCTTAGTTCATGCTTGCTTTCTGCTTTCTACTGGACTCTCTCTTCCACTTGGTATAAAATTCTTGCATGCCATTTCTGTCAGAACAGTAATAGCTTCAGACATCTTATTTTCTGTTACAGTGATTTCACACCATTTATCTACTATTGTAGGACTCTCAGACTCACAGGAATGTACTATATAATAATTACAAGCTAAAGTAACTTCAGCTTCTTTTTTTCCATGCTATGTGACAGAAATCCAGTTGTTGGGAAAAGAGACTGGAAGTGGTGAAGTAGCTGATTAAAGTTCTAGTTCACATCATACCATCTCTAAGTACATCACAGACTTTAGCAGATCTGGCCCGGCTGAGCTGTGTGGGTTGCATGTCCATTCTCACCCACTCTCAAGCAAAGCAATGATGCTATAACCATGCTACGTTTGCAAGGTAAGCATGATTTGAGAATAGTTAGTTATAAATGTTCAGAGTGTTGTAGTTAAAAAAAACCCAAACAAACAAACAAAGAATTCCTGCAAAATACACCAGTTTTGGTCTTGCCTTACCACAAACAGCAACTACACATAGATTCATAGATATTAGGGGTTGGAAGGGACCTAGAAGACCATCTAGTCCAACCCCCCTGCCAGAGCAGGATCACCTAGACCAAGTCACCCAGGAACAGATCCAGGTGGGTCTTGAGTGTCTCCAGAGATGGAGACTCCACAACTTCCCTGGGCAGCCTGTTCCAGAGCTCTGGCACCCTCACTGAGAAAAAGTTCTTCCTTGTGTTGACCCTAAACCTCTTGTGCTCCAATTTGCACCCATTGCCTCTCGTCCTGTCATTGGATGACATTGAGAAGAGTCTGACTCCATCCTCTCTACACTCACCCTTAACATATTGATAGACATTAATGAGGTCTCCCCTCAGTCTCCTCTTCTCCAGGCTAAAGAGCCCCAGCTCTCTCAGCCTCTTCTCAGAAGGGAGATGTTCCATTCCCCTAATCATCTTGGTGGCCCTGAGATGACTTCTTGTCAAACTAGAGTAGATACATGTTTTTGAGAATGCAGATATCTCAAAACCTGTTTCTCTGAATCCAAAGACTTTTTTTCTGAATATCCATCTATCTTGGTCATGCTTTTCAGAACTGCTTTAGCTGTCTGAGAGATTCAGATAATACCTAGTTACTAATCTTAGTTTGAAACTTCTCCCATCTGTGATGGTGAAGTGAAAGCTGAGGTTTTGTTGTTGTTTTTGGTTTTGTTTTTTGTCTTTCTAACTGTTCAAAAGATTAATGGCAGCAATATATCTTTGGTTAGTACAGATAAAGTAAGAGAACCTCTCCTCCACCCACAAAGAAGATATAGTATAGTCTTATTGTGTGACATTGGCCAGAAAATTGCTAAAGAAGAAAGACTTACACTGAAGTAGATTGGCTTCCCAGTTCACTGGGGAAGTAGGAATAGCTTCCTGATCTCTGCAAAGATCCAAGGATCCTTGCATCACATGATAGATAAACCAAGTGACCTCCACACAGTTCAACTGATAAGTCAGTAAAATTGTACAAAGTTGTACCCCTAAAATGGAAACTGGCATGTTTCAAGCAGATTCATAATGACAGAGGTTTTTCTCTTACAATTAGCTACATTTTTTTGCATTATTTTTTTGTTTTATGATCTGCTGCAGTTTTCAATCAGGAAGGAATGGGCTGGGGATTATTCCAAAGCCTGGAGCAAGTATTGCAAACCAGAGCAGAGTTTCCCAGGATATAACTCCTGCTCATGTATTGTTTCAGTAACTGTAACCCTCAATGGTTTAGGTGAGACAATAAGAAGTTTTCTTTTTCACAAGGTACTATCATAATAAGGCAAGGAATGAAGATCACTATTTCTATAAATACTGGTGTCACCAACAACATGATACATTTGCTNAAAATTTGATCTCAAATATATAGATGTTTGTGGTCTCTTCCCTCATCATACAATGTTCAAAGCATGTAGTTATTCCTATCAAACTTCCACACACCTCACATGACTTCAGCAGCAATTTTTAAGGATATTTTGCTATGGTGTTCATCTGTTATGTTTTTCTTTCTACATCAATCATAGGTTTATTTATCATTATAGTGTTGGATTTAATAATACTTGATTTTTTCCAAGCACCTCAGAAATCCTGAACTAGGCAAATACATAGTGTACCTTCCACTAGTGCTGTTGCCTTTTTAAAGGTATTTTATTCTAAAGATACCTTAATTTATGCAGTTTTAGATATCTACCAGCTGAGACTGTCAGATAGTGTGAAAGTTGAAAGGCTAAGATAAAAGAGTATGAGGAAACAAGGCAAAACCTAAAAATTGAAGTAGTCCTTTTAGTCAAGTGATTACTAGGGTGAAAATAAATTAAAAAAAAATATCCTGAAAGAGACCATTGAAAAGGAGAGGATGACTGATATTCTGTCATGCCTGGAGAAGACAAGATTGAAGTCCTAAACCAGACTTCAGTGTGCTGTCTGGATCCAATGCAACCTTCAGCTGAATGGTCTATGTTAATGGCAGAGGGTGGTATAGCAGTACCCACTAATAAAGAAAAATATCTCTCTGTGCTTAGTGCTGTTTCTACTGCTTAAGAGAGGCTCAGGAGGAGTGCCACAAGTCAGTGTAACTTCTGGGAAGAGGGGTGCATGTAAAAAGGGTCAAATGTGATAGTATCTGAGGCAAAGCTAGAGTTTGGGTTATACCTGTATAAATTCTTAGTTCATGCTTGCTTTCTGCTTTCTACTGGACTCTCTCTTCCACTTGGTATAAAATTCTTGCATGCCATTTCTGTCAGAACAGTAATAGCTTCAGACATCTTATTTTCTGTTACAGTGATTTCACACCATTTATCTACTATTGTAGGACTCTCAGACTCACAGGAATGTACTATATAATAATTACAAGCTAAAGTAACTTCAGCTTCTTTTTTTCCATGCTATGTGACAGAAATCCAGTTGTTGGGAAAAGAGACTGGAAGTGGTGAAGTAGCTGATTAAAGTTCTAGTTCACATCATACCATCTCTAAGTACATCACAGACTTTAGCAGATCTGGCCCGGCTGAGCTGTGTGGGTTGCATGTCCATTCTCACCCACTCTCAAGCAAAGCAATGATGCTATAACCATGCTACGTTTGCAAGGTAAGCATGATTTGAGAATAGTTAGTTATAAATGTTCAGAGTGTTGTAGTTAAAAAAAACCCAAACAAACAAACAAAGAATTCCTGCAAAATACACCAGTTTTGGTCTTGCCTTACCACAAACAGCAACTACACATAGATTCATAGATATTAGGGGTTGGAAGGGACCTAGAAGACCATCTAGTCCAACCCCCCTGCCAGAGCAGGATCACCTAGACCAAGTCACCCAGGAACAGATCCAGGTGGGTCTTGAGTGTCTCCAGAGATGGAGACTCCACAACTTCCCTGGGCAGCCTGTTCCAGAGCTCTGGCACCCTCACTGAGAAAAAGTTCTTCCTTGTGTTGACCCTAAACCTCTTGTGCTCCAATTTGCACCCATTGCCTCTCGTCCTGTCATTGGATGACATTGAGAAGAGTCTGACTCCATCCTCTCTACACTCACCCTTAACATATTGATAGACATTAATGAGGTCTCCCCTCAGTCTCCTCTTCTCCAGGCTAAAGAGCCCCAGCTCTCTCAGCCTCTTCTCAGAAGGGAGATGTTCCATTCCCCTAATCATCTTGGTGGCCCTGAGATGACTTCTTGTCAAACTAGAGTAGATACATGTTTTTGAGAATGCAGATATCTCAAAACCTGTTTCTCTGAATCCAAAGACTTTTTTTCTGAATATCCATCTATCTTGGTCATGCTTTTCAGAACTGCTTTAGCTGTCTGAGAGATTCAGATAATACCTAGTTACTAATCTTAGTTTGAAACTTCTCCCATCTGTGATGGTGAAGTGAAAGCTGAGGTTTTGTTGTTGTTTTTGGTTTTGTTTTTTGTCTTTCTAACTGTTCAAAAGATTAATGGCAGCAATATATCTTTGGTTAGTACAGATAAAGTAAGAGAACCTCTCCTCCACCCACAAAGAAGATATAGTATAGTCTTATTGTGTGACATTGGCCAGAAAATTGCTAAAGAAGAAAGACTTACACTGAAGTAGATTGGCTTCCCAGTTCACTGGGGAAGTAGGAATAGCTTCCTGATCTCTGCAAAGATCCAAGGATCCTTGCATCACATGATAGATAAACCAAGTGACCTCCACACAGTTCAACTGATAAGTCAGTAAAATTGTACAAAGTTGTACCCCTAAAATGGAAACTGGCATGTTTCAAGCAGATTCATAATGACAGAGGTTTTTCTCTTACAATTAGCTACATTTTTTTGCATTATTTTTTTGTTTTATGATCTGCTGCAGTTTTCAATCAGGAAGGAATGGGCTGGGGATTATTCCAAAGCCTGGAGCAAGTATTGCAAACCAGAGCAGAGTTTCCCAGGATATAACTCCTGCTCATGTATTGTTTCAGTAACTGTAACCCTCAATGGTTTAGGTGAGACAATAAGAAGTTTTCTTTTTCACAAGGTACTATCATAATAAGGCAAGGAATGAAGATCACTATTTCTATAAATACTGGTGTCACCAACAACATGATACATTTGCTTAAGATCTGGTGGTATTTTCTGTACTAACTGCAGGAAAAGCCACACTTGCTCGATGAGAACATTCACATTATTTATTTGACTACTTTTTTTCTCAGGATTTAGGAAGCTGTCATAATCCACAGTGCAACAGCTCTAACACCCAGTACGGGCTAACATCCTGCTGTGACCTCAGTAAGACAGCACATCCCTGGTGCAACATCTCTGGTTTCATTGCACACAAATGATGCATTTAATTATAAACTAAAGATAAGCCACTTTATTGGAATGGTGTAAAATTATTTGATTTGTTTGGGGTTTTTTTGTTGTTGTTTTTTTTTATCCTCTTTGTGGTAGGGTCACTGATCTGTTACTAGTGTGATGGAGTCAAACGCCTTCTACCCTTTGCAGAACAATAAATGACAGCTACCTCCCTCCAGAGCAAGCCAGAGTAGCAGTAGGCTGGTGCAACTCATGTTCAGACAGGATCATAAAGGATTAAAATACACAGAAGCCTATTGTTCCTCATCTTTGATAAGCCATAATCACCTAGCAGGGACAATTTCTTCTGGAGAAAACAGAATGACTGCAAGTTGCTTTTAAAGGGACAGGGTGTTTGATGTGCTTCTGGGAGTGTTTCTCTATAGCCCACGCATGTGTTTCTGAAACTACTCTCCCAGCTGTCTGCACTCTTGGGTTCACAGGGGGAATAGCTGTGCCCTTTTCAGATGGTAATGAGCCAAAAAGCACACCACCCACTGATAGCTCAGGCTGGTGGACTNTAAACCTCTTGTGCTCCAATTTGCACCCATTGCCTCTCGTCCTGTCATTGGATGACATTGAGAAGAGTCTGACTCCATCCTCTCTACACTCACCCTTAACATATTGATAGACATTAATGAGGTCTCCCCTCAGTCTCCTCTTCTCCAGGCTAAAGAGCCCCAGCTCTCTCAGCCTCTTCTCAGAAGGGAGATGTTCCATTCCCCTAATCATCTTGGTGGCCCTGAGATGACTTCTTGTCAAACTAGAGTAGATACATGTTTTTGAGAATGCAGATATCTCAAAACCTGTTTCTCTGAATCCAAAGACTTTTTTTCTGAATATCCATCTATCTTGGTCATGCTTTTCAGAACTGCTTTAGCTGTCTGAGAGATTCAGATAATACCTAGTTACTAATCTTAGTTTGAAACTTCTCCCATCTGTGATGGTGAAGTGAAAGCTGAGGTTTTGTTGTTGTTTTTGGTTTTGTTTTTTGTCTTTCTAACTGTTCAAAAGATTAATGGCAGCAATATATCTTTGGTTAGTACAGATAAAGTAAGAGAACCTCTCCTCCACCCACAAAGAAGATATAGTATAGTCTTATTGTGTGACATTGGCCAGAAAATTGCTAAAGAAGAAAGACTTACACTGAAGTAGATTGGCTTCCCAGTTCACTGGGGAAGTAGGAATAGCTTCCTGATCTCTGCAAAGATCCAAGGATCCTTGCATCACATGATAGATAAACCAAGTGACCTCCACACAGTTCAACTGATAAGTCAGTAAAATTGTACAAAGTTGTACCCCTAAAATGGAAACTGGCATGTTTCAAGCAGATTCATAATGACAGAGGTTTTTCTCTTACAATTAGCTACATTTTTTTGCATTATTTTTTTGTTTTATGATCTGCTGCAGTTTTCAATCAGGAAGGAATGGGCTGGGGATTATTCCAAAGCCTGGAGCAAGTATTGCAAACCAGAGCAGAGTTTCCCAGGATATAACTCCTGCTCATGTATTGTTTCAGTAACTGTAACCCTCAATGGTTTAGGTGAGACAATAAGAAGTTTTCTTTTTCACAAGGTACTATCATAATAAGGCAAGGAATGAAGATCACTATTTCTATAAATACTGGTGTCACCAACAACATGATACATTTGCTTAAGATCTGGTGGTATTTTCTGTACTAACTGCAGGAAAAGCCACACTTGCTCGATGAGAACATTCACATTATTTATTTGACTACTTTTTTTCTCAGGATTTAGGAAGCTGTCATAATCCACAGTGCAACAGCTCTAACACCCAGTACGGGCTAACATCCTGCTGTGACCTCAGTAAGACAGCACATCCCTGGTGCAACATCTCTGGTTTCATTGCACACAAATGATGCATTTAATTATAAACTAAAGATAAGCCACTTTATTGGAATGGTGTAAAATTATTTGATTTGTTTGGGGTTTTTTTGTTGTTGTTTTTTTTTATCCTCTTTGTGGTAGGGTCACTGATCTGTTACTAGTGTGATGGAGTCAAACGCCTTCTACCCTTTGCAGAACAATAAATGACAGCTACCTCCCTCCAGAGCAAGCCAGAGTAGCAGTNAAATGTGATAGTATCTGAGGCAAAGCTAGAGTTTGGGTTATACCTGTATAAATTCTTAGTTCATGCTTGCTTTCTGCTTTCTACTGGACTCTCTCTTCCACTTGGTATAAAATTCTTGCATGCCATTTCTGTCAGAACAGTAATAGCTTCAGACATCTTATTTTCTGTTACAGTGATTTCACACCATTTATCTACTATTGTAGGACTCTCAGACTCACAGGAATGTACTATATAATAATTACAAGCTAAAGTAACTTCAGCTTCTTTTTTTCCATGCTATGTGACAGAAATCCAGTTGTTGGGAAAAGAGACTGGAAGTGGTGAAGTAGCTGATTAAAGTTCTAGTTCACATCATACCATCTCTAAGTACATCACAGACTTTAGCAGATCTGGCCCGGCTGAGCTGTGTGGGT
This sequence comes from Ceyx cyanopectus, assembly GCA_013401355.1. Taxonomy (NCBI): domain Eukaryota; kingdom Metazoa; phylum Chordata; class Aves; order Coraciiformes; family Alcedinidae; genus Ceyx; species Ceyx cyanopectus. Next base: position 24,690 of record VYZU01056138.1, on the reverse strand, counting down.
TGCATGTCCATTCTCACCCACTCTCAAGCAAAGCAATGATGCTATAACCATGCTACGTTTGCAAGGTAAGCATGATTTGAGAATAGTTAGTTATAAATGTTCAGAGTGTTGTAGTTAAAAAAAACCCAAACAAACAAACAAAGAATTCCTGCAAAATACACCAGTTTTGGTCTTGCCTTACCACAAACAGCAACTACACATAGATTCATAGATATTAGGGGTTGGAAGGGACCTAGAAGACCATCTAGTCCAACCCCCCTGCCAGAGCAGGATCACCTAGACCAAGTCACCCAGGAACAGATCCAGGTGGGTCTTGAGTGTCTCCAGAGATGGAGACTCCACAACTTCCCTGGGCAGCCTGTTCCAGAGCTCTGGCACCCTCACTGAGAAAAAGTTCTTCCTTGTGTTGACCCTAAACCTCTTGTGCTCCAATTTGCACCCATTGCCTCTCGTCCTGTCATTGGATGACATTGAGAAGAGTCTGACTCCATCCTCTCTACACTCACCCTTAACATATTGATAGACATTAATGAGGTCTCCCCTCAGTCTCCTCTTCTCCAGGCTAAAGAGCCCCAGCTCTCTCAGCCTCTTCTCAGAAGGGAGATGTTCCATTCCCCTAATCATCTTGGTGGCCCTGAGATGACTTCTTGTCAAACTAGAGTAGATACATGTTTTTGAGAATGCAGATATCTCAAAACCTGTTTCTCTGAATCCAAAGACTTTTTTTCTGAATATCCATCTATCTTGGTCATGCTTTTCAGAACTGCTTTAGCTGTCTGAGAGATTCAGATAATACCTAGTTACTAATCTTAGTTTGAAACTTCTCCCATCTGTGATGGTGAAGTGAAAGCTGAGGTTTTGTTGTTGTTTTTGGTTTTGTTTTTTGTCTTTCTAACTGTTCAAAAGATTAATGGCAGCAATATATCTTTGGTTAGTACAGATAAAGTAAGAGAACCTCTCCTCCACCCACAAAGAAGATATAGTATAGTCTTATTGTGTGACATTGGCCAGAAAATTGCTAAAGAAGAAAGACTTACACTGAAGTAGATTGGCTTCCCAGTTCACTGGGGAAGTAGGAATAGCTTCCTGATCTCTGCAAAGATCCAAGGATCCTTGCATCACATGATAGATAAACCAAGTGACCTCCACACAGTTCAACTGATAAGTCAGTAAAATTGTACAAAGTTGTACCCCTAAAATGGAAACTGGCATGTTTCAAGCAGATTCATAATGACAGAGGTTTTTCTCTTACAATTAGCTACATTTTTTTGCATTATTTTTTTGTTTTATGATCTGCTGCAGTTTTCAATCAGGAAGGAATGGGCTGGGGATTATTCCAAAGCCTGGAGCAAGTATTGCAAACCAGAGCAGAGTTTCCCAGGATATAACTCCTGCTCATGTATTGTTTCAGTAACTGTAACCCTCAATGGTTTAGGTGAGACAATAAGAAGTTTTCTTTTTCACAAGGTACTATCATAATAAGGCAAGGAATGAAGATCACTATTTCTATAAATACTGGTGTCACCAACAACATGATACATTTGCTTAAGATCTGGTGGTATTTTCTGTACTAACTGCAGGAAAAGCCACACTTGCTCGATGAGAACATTCACATTATTTATTTGACTACTTTTTTTCTCAGGATTTAGGAAGCTGTCATAATCCACAGTGCAACAGCTCTAACACCCAGTACGGGCTAACATCCTGCTGTGACCTCAGTAAGACAGCACATCCCTGGTGCAACATCTCTGGTTTCATTGCACACAAATGATGCATTTAATTATAAACTAAAGATAAGCCACTTTATTGGAATGGTGTAAAATTATTTGATTTGTTTGGGGTTTTTTTGTTGTTGTTTTTTTTTATCCTCTTTGTGGTAGGGTCACTGATCTGTTACTAGTGTGATGGAGTCAAACGCCTTCTACCCTTTGCAGAACAATAAATGACAGCTACCTCCCTCCAGAGCAAGCCAGAGTAGCAGTAGGCTGGTGCAACTCATGTTCAGACAGGATCATAAAGGATTAAAATACACAGAAGCCTATTGTTCCTCATCTTTGATAAGCCATAATCACCTAGCAGGGACAATTTCTTCTGGAGAAAACAGAATGACTGCAAGTTGCTTTTAAAGGGACAGGGTGTTTGATGTGCTTCTGGGAGTGTTTCTCTATAGCCCACGCATGTGTTTCTGAAACTACTCTCCCAGCTGTCTGCACTCTTGGGTTCACAGGGGGAATAGCTGTGCCCTTTTCAGATGGTAATGAGCCAAAAAGCACACCACCCACTGATAGCTCAGGCTGGTGGACTAGACCTGAGTTTGTCCGGAGCTGCCTTCTCCAACATAGACCTCAGCATACCCTGTTTCATGCTCTTCATCTACTTTACTCTTTAATATAGACATAGACTTTGATACCTGGAAAAAAAGACTTTGAGCATGCTTTTGTCAGTGATGAAATTGTGATATGAAATTTCCCCTTCTCTTTATTTTCCCTGCAAGCTCTCTAGCGGGTTGACCTTGGCTGGCTGCTAGGTACCATCCAGCCACTGTCTCACTCCCCATCCTCAGCAGGTCAGGGGCAGAAAATAAAATGAAAAATCTTGTGGGTAGAGCTATGGACAGGGAAATTGTTTACCAGTGAACACCAAGGGCAAAGCAGTCTCAACTTGGAGAAAAATAATGTAATAAATGTAATTATTTTAATTAATCAAGTACATTTAATTAATTAATTTGGTTAATTAAGTAACCCCCCTCACCAGGGGGAGTTGAGGGTTGGAGTTAATAACATTTCACCTCTGCTGCCCCTTCCTTATGCTCTTTCCTTGCTCCAGTTTGGGGTATCTCTTACAAGATAAAGTCCTTCAAAAACACTTCCAGTATGAGTCTTTCCCACAGCGTGCAGTTCTTCACAAACTGCTCCAGCATGGGTCCTTTCCACAGGTTACAGTCCTTCAGGAACAAACTCCTCCAGCATGGATCCCCCCACAGGGTCACAGTTCCTGTGAGAAAACCTGTGCCTGCATGTGCTTCTCTATGTGGGCTGCAGTTCCTGCCAGGAGACTGCTCCTGACAGGTTTCCACAGGGTTCCACCTTCCTTCAGAACATGTCCACATGCTCTTGTCCTCCATGGGCTGCAGGTGGATGTTTACCTCACTGTGGCCTTCCATGGGCTGCAGGGGGACAACCTACATCACCATGGTCTTCACCACAGGTTGCAGGGGAATCTCTGCTCTGGCACCTTGACACTTTCACTCCCTCCTTTACTGACCTCCTTTACTGTCTACAGGGATGTTTCTCTCACATTTTCTCACTACTCTCTTCCAGCTACTGTGCAGCATTCTTCAGTATGCTACCATGAGGCACCACCAGCATCACTGATGGGCTCAGCATTGGGCAGCAACATGTCTACTAGAGCCTGCTGTAACCAGCTGTATCTGAAAAGGGGTCAGCTCCAGGTATCTTTGCACAGAGGCTACCCCTGCAGCTCCACCACTACCAAAATGTTGCTACATAAACCCAGTACACCCACATTTTCCTATCTCCTGTTTTAGATGTTCCTAGCTTCCTAGCTCTGCCTTGTAGGCGGTGAGGCTTGGAGAAGGGTGAGGAAAAATAATTTCTTGAAACAAAGAAATATGAGAAGAAGGAGAGGGGAACAAGGACAGGGCTTCATTTGAATAATATTTTGCCTTACAAAAGGCAGGAGGATGTACCAGTAGTATAACCAAGTTTACCAGCAGGCAGTGTTATTATCTTTAGACTCATTTACTGGAAGTCAGAGGAATGTCCCACACCCAGATGACCTGTCTGACCAGCAGACAACTTCTAGCCATGAATCAGTGATTCTTGTGAATGAAGAATCATTACAATAGAGAAAATTACATAATCATACCTGATGACTTCTCAGTGAAAAAAAAAAAAAGGTATAAATAATTTTCTTACTCAAACCATGACAGTGTTAACATATGGCTGGTTTTAGGTTTTTTGCAGTCATTCTATCTGAATCTCAGCTCTTTCTAATACACATGAGGTAAATCAAGCTTCTTAACTGGTCTTATGTTGACTGATTCAAATTCAAAGTCACACCTTTTATACTAGAGTATCAAACCCTGGTGGTAAGTCTGTAATTCCTCCAGAATAGTTTTACTGCATGTCAGTTTACAAAGTCTGTTATCTCTTTGGTGTTTTGGGGCTGTTTAAATTTTTGATAGAAATAGGATTTTTTACATAAATGTAAAATTTTGGTTAATGTTACTTATACTTCCAGTACAGACAAGTGCAGCATATTTGTTGCTGTGTTGCCACAGCTGTGTTGCCACAGCTACTCTGCCTGCCCTTGCAATGTCATTACATAATCAGTCTGTTTTAGATGGGACTCTGCTGTTTATCACAGAGATTCACAGTGGGATTACAGGCAGTCTGAGATTGCTTTAGTCCAAGTAATAAGTTAAAGATTTCCAAGCTGAAGGGGTGGTTTTGTCAAGACAACATGTACACAGGGCTTTAGATTGTATCTTGACTCAGTCATTTAAAGACAGTGTTGAGCCAGATTTACAAATGGATGGGTACAGACAGATACAAAAAGGGAATAAATAAATCAGAGGTCACTTCAGGTGGTTATTTCTTTTGAAAGACTGATGGACCTGGGGATCTTTAGCTTGGAGAAAAGGAGACTGAGGAGTGACCTCATCAATGTTTGTAAATACACAAAGGGTGAGTGCAAGAAGGATGGAGCCAGGCTCTTCTTGGTGATGCCTGATGACAGGACAAGGGGCAATGGGTGGAAGCTGAGGCATAACAAGTTTCATGTAAACATGTAAGGGTGACAGAACACTGGAACAGGCTGTTCCAGTTGTCGTCTCCTTCTCTGGAGATATTCAAAACCCACCTGGACACGTTCCTGTGTGATCTGGTCTAGGTGATCCTGTTTTGGTAGGGGAGTTAGACTAGATGATCTTTCAAGGTCCCCTCCAGCCCCTGATATTCTGTGATTCTGTGATTCTGTTATGCCACTGCTCCTGCCCAGCAAGCTTTGGCTTCACACTGCAGTGAAGCACAGCTGACCAATTTCCTGTTCTCTTCCTTTCCCCATGTCCCAAAAATGTGCTCCTGGAAGAAGGAAACAATGCATGCACCTAAAGGTTTTATCTTATGATTTCAGATAAAATTGAACAAAGAAAACTATGGGAACTTTTGGGAGATTCGCATGTATCTGGTAGCTGAAGGACAGAAAGAGTCCTGATCATTGACCAAAGAAGCAGACAAATTAAAAAATAGAGGATGATAGAACAAACACAGGTAGGTAACATTTACAGGAACACCATTTCCTTTGTGGTTTCTTGTTCAAAATAATATTGTAAAAACTTAGCTCTATACTTACATCACTTTCCCACCTGGTGGCCCAATTAAATTGTTGTAAATACAAAGCCATTAAATTCAAAGCTATTCTAGATACTGTAAGAAGATGGTAAAGACACAGGTTGAGATATTAAATTTTATTTGTTTAAGTATTAGTAACTTGAATGTGTTAGTTCTTGTCACATTGTTTGTGCTGAGTCTGAACATCTAATCCCTTCCTCAGTCCTTTCCTCCCCTAAAGCAGTGGGATATGAGCTAGATCCTGCTTGGAAATAGCTCAGCGCATCTCGATCAAGCCAAATAGAAGGGAAGAATTGGATTACCTCCCTCCAAGGACAAACTGACACAGTGCTGAGGGGCCTGGGTGCCCAGGCAGGGATGACTGGCCGTTTTGAACTTCACACAAACTGTGAAATGGATACATAGTCCTGAATTCCAGTTGCCAAGTGACTCCTTTGAAGAGAACATCCTAAGGGGTGAAATCTATGGAATTGGAGTGCAGAAGCCATGGAGATGTGCTTCCCTCTACAGTCTAGGCCCCAGTCAAGAAAAATGACCCTTAGCAACTATAAGGGGGGGCTTCATATTCGTGTTGCTCAGAGATAATTTTGCATTCAAAAGCAGTGTGCCATGTGAAGGTGAGACAAGGATGAAGGTTAATTTTGTGGCAAAATACCAGGAAGGTTCTGAAAGCAAACTATACCTCTCTGGGCTTAGCCTCAAGAAATAACAAACCAAAAAAATCATTTTACTGTGCAGAGATATTTGTCATGTTTGAATTTTATTTTTCAGTCACACTGAATAACCACGTAAAAGAACAAAACAAATCAGGTGTCACAGATTGACAGATATTAGGGGTTGGAAGGGACCTAGAAGATCATCTAGTCCAACCCCCCCTGCCTGAGTAGGATCACCTAGACCAAGTCACCCAGGAACAGATCCAGGTGGGTCTTAAGTGTCTCCAGAGATGGAGACTCCACAACCTCCCTGGGCAGCCTGTTCCAGAGCTCTGGCACCCTCACTGAGAAAAAGTTCTTCCTTGTGTTGACCTTAAACCTCTTGTGCTCCAACTTGCACCCATTGCCTCTCGTCCTGTCATTGGATGACATTGAGAAAAGTCTGGCTCCATCCTCTCTACACTCACCCTTAACATATTTATAAACATTAATGAGGTCCCCCCTCAGTCTCCTCTTCTCCAGGCTCAAGAGCCCCAGCTCTCTCAGCCTCTCCTCATAAGGGAGATGCTCCATTCCCCTAATCATCTTGGTAACCTTTCACTGGACTCTCTCCAGCAAATCTCTGTCTTTCCTGAACTGGGGTGTCCAAAACTGGACACAGTACTCGAGGTGGGGTCTCACCAGTGCAGAGTAGAGGGGGAGGAGAACCTCTCTTGACCTACTGGCCACACTTCTCCTAATGCATCCCAGGATGCCATTGGCCTTCTTGGCCACAAGGGTGCATTGTTGGCTGATGGTCATCCTCCTGTCCACCAGGACCCCCAGGTCTCTTTCTCCAGAGCTGCTCTCCAATAGATCAGCCCCCAGCCTGTACTGATACATGGAGTTGTTGTGCCTCAGATGCAGCACCTTACACTTGCTCTTGTTAAATTGCATTCAATTTCTTCCTGCCCAGCTCTCCAGTCTGTCCAGGTCTCTCTGGATGGCAGCACAGCCTGCTGCTGTGTCAGCCACTCCTCCCAATTTGGTGTCATCAGGAACCTTGCTGAGGGTGCTCTCTACCCCCTCGTCCATATATAGTCATTGACTATAAGAACCCAGATCTATCCAGTATGGTAAGATCTTAAATACAATATTACATAATTCACAACTGACCCAAACAAAACATTTCCCAGGAATTTTTGGCAATTCTTTTTGCTTGAGAGTCACTGTAGTGGGTAGACCACAGCCAGATAACCATCTGCACAGCGACTCAGTCACCCCTTGTGTGTGGTGGGATGGGTGAGAGATTAGGAAGTACAAAAAGGGGAAAACTCATAGATTCAGAAACAGGCAGTTTAATAAGTGAAAGAAAGCTGGAAGCAGGGAATGACGCAAAAGCCTAACACCTTTTGCAAGCGGACTGATGTTCAGCCAGTCTCCAGGCAATTATTACCCTGAAAGACAGCCCTCACCTTTTCCTGTTGATAGCCCAGTTTTACTGCTGAGCATGACATTAAATCATGTGGAATATCCCTTTAGAAAATCTGTGGCAGCTGTTCCATTTTGTCCCCTTCCCACCAGCCTCTTCCATACAATGATGGGAGAAGAGTGTGAAGCAAAGTCTTGATTCTGTTCAAACACTGTTTACCAATACCCAAAACACTAATATATTATTAACCCTGGTGCATTCAGAGATCGAAAATCAGCACAGTATAATCTTCTGTTTAGAAAGTTAACTCTATCCCAGATAGACCCATAATATTCACAAAGACATTTGAGGAGCTCTTGACTTGCATTAGCTCCATGGCTGGCTGCATTTAGGTTGGGAAGAATCAATCTGAGCCTTCTGTCCAAGTCAAATGACCACTGACTCAGTCGGTGCTTCATTTTTTCATCCCACTCATGCCTAAAAGACCTTCAGGTCTTAGTTTCTATATATGTATTTTTCTCTAGACCATAAAAACTCTGATCCCCATCTATGACTTCTTCACAGGACATAGTTTCACAAACCATTCTTCAGCAGAGCATGGTTACTCACCTCAGAGAATGTCACAGTGTAAACATTCCAGTGGAAATACTGTGAGTTTTCTAAACAGATTTTTACATCATGGAGTGCTTTGATATTATTTTCACTGTGTGGCTACAGCAACTTCTATTATTAAGTGTATCTAACAGACTTTCTTCTGATTTCCCTGAAACTTCTCTACACAGGCCATACTCTCAATCGTAGACATAGGTTCTCTGCTATATGTAAATATTACTAATGATTATAATGTTTTGACCCACAACAGTTTCTGTCATTCAAGATCAATACAAAAGTAGTCTGCTATGTAGACAAAAATATAAAGTCTGAAAAGATATTCTGCTGTACTGGCACACAGCAAGGTCTAAAAATCAGCATACATTTCTTTTTATATTGATCTTATTAGAATTAGATGGATTCCTGATTTTTTTAAGACCAAATAAGTTAAAATTCTTTTTTTATGAATAGTTTTATACTTTTATACTTTTTCAATTCAAGCCCAGTGTTTATTGACCCTCTCTCTTAAAAAAAAAAAAAAAAAAAAAAAAAAAAAAANAAAAAAAAAAAAAAAGGGTGTTGACAAATTTCCAGCAGAAAATACAATGGAACATGATATCAGTCCTTTCTCAACAAGCTCTTATGTTTAAACTCTCCTTTTCAGTTTTGCCTGTGGTGCAGTTAAAGGTACATGTGAGTTGCTCAACAGTCTGTCTATTGGAATGGGGTCCTGAAGGCTTTCAAATTCCTCTTGCATATAGGCGGAAATAATCAGTACCACACACTAGAGGCATGGAGTTTAAAGTAGTTTAAATACATCTTCATCTCCTGCCACGCAGACCCTGGTCCAGATCCTACTCTACTGTGAGTCAGCCATAAAGTCAGTTGTTGCAGAAGGAAAAAAATGAACCTGATCCTAGTAATAAAACAGTTTTGGTTTTTTTTTTCATCAAGCTTTAAAATATGCACATAAAAAATATTTTCTGTAAGCCTATCAAAATGTACAAAAATTATTGCATGTCATGTGTCTGGGCTGTTTTCAGTATCAAGTGGAAACATCATTTACTTAGCACCAGTTTCAGACATTACTGTGCCATGTAGTCCTCTCCTGCATAATGCAGCAGTGTCTTGGTATAGATCACCTCTCTCTGAAAAAAAAAAGTCTTTCTTGTCATATCAGTCAGAAGTATATTGGACTAAGCTAGTAACACTCAAACTCTTCCATACATGTTCTGCTGTACCCATATGAACTGACCTGTTGCGAGAAACTGGAATGGTCTTTTCCCATTTATGTGCCTTTCAGATTAGAGGTAATATGGTCAAAAAACTTTGCAGCCTGAAAAAAATCACAATCCAGCCTGTGAACTGGTGTTTCCAGTCCTCAAAAACTGTCACTTACAGTGGTGTTTGTAAAAGTGGAACCGAGAACAGCATTGGTATCATGGGAGCAGGGATGTTGCTATTGTCCTGCTCAGATTTGGTTTTCTCTGACAGTGCTTCATGGACCCCTGTCATAATACATTGGTAGAGTTGGAGGTAGATGATAGCTGCACATTTGTTAGGTCTTACCCTAATAAAGACATACTGCTCTCCTTTTTTTTTCTGAGGGCTTTCACCCATTCTTGTAAATTATATTTTATATTTCATTCTCCAATGCAAAGAGACTCTCCTGAAAGGCCATACTGGAGGAAAGGAACAAAGGATTCCCACAGCCTCCTATTTACAGAGGACACATTTAGAGATCTCTTCTGATTTCTGTGAAAACAGCAGAAACCTCTTTAACATCACCGAACAGGATTTTCTGCAGCATAGAGTACCTCACAAGATAATTTAGATCAGAAAAATCAACTAGAAGATGTTGTTCATGGTCCCTAGGAAATGCAAGTGATTTCACTGATAGCACTGCCATCCATCTCATCTCATTTCTGCCTCTGCATCAACTAATACAGGCAGGGTGTCTGACCAAAAGGCTGTTGCAAAATGCCTTTGCATATAAGGAACTTGGGAGAAGTGCAGTAAGAAGTGATTATACAATAAATGTACTGATGAAGTGACAGGAGGTGAACTTCCCTATGACCCTGTGGTTTCACTACTGGAACAACATTAAAAGAAACAAAGCTGGCTGCTGGCTGTGACGTGACATCAACACGGAAGTCACAAGATTTGTTTAACATGCTTTCATTTAGTTCTTAGACTAGTGATGACATTACATTATCACCACCAAAAAGTGAGTCACATAAATGCTACTTGTAGACTTCAGGATCTATATAAGCATTTTAGCTGTGGTTGTGGGACACAGAAGGTCAAACCCCTTCTGCTGTATCAAGGTTTCTTGGCAAACTGGGCACTATGCAGTATCTCCTGCTTTGTGCTGCCATCCTCCTACCTGAGACTCTTGCTTTTCCAATTAATGAGCTACCATGGAGCAGAAGAGCCTTGGAAAATGTAAAGGTATGTTACTGTGAGGGGCACAAAATAGCTTCATTATGAATAACTTGATTTTTTATGTAGCTTTTATATTGCTCTCCCAGCTCTTTATATTATCTACTTATCTTACTTTACCACAACAGCTTTTGCAGAGGATAAGTAAATAAAATTAAACTTACTATCTTAGACACCTTAAGCAACATACAAAAATCATGAAATTCTAAATGGAGGGGAACATGTAATTTTTAAAACATCTCAAAAATATTATGTAGACTACACTGGAAGGCTGTGGATTTGAATGTTCAGTAAATTGTGTTTTCTTAAAAGAATTGCTTGTTAACAGTGCTTCGCTGCTATTGCACTTCCTTTTATATAGGCTCATCTATACTACAGAGAGAAGAGCATTTGGTAACCTGAAATGGGAAGAAAAAACATATGTAAAACTAACCATGACTGCAGGACAATGAAACAATTCAATCAAATGGAAAATGCAATTACAAAAAGTTTACAGATATGTGTACTAATTATTATTTAATTTTACTTCTTCCAGGAATATCTTAATAACTTCTTTCCAGCTCTAGCAAAAAATAGAAGGCTAAGCTTAGAAGACAGGATTAAAGAAATGCAGAAGTTTTTCCACCTGCCTGTAACTGGAAGAGTAGATGAAGAAACAGAAAAGGTATTGATACAGCCCAGATGTGGAATCCCTGATATAGCAGAATACCAAACATTTCCTGGAAGTCCAAAATGGCCAAGGAACAATTTGACTTACAAGTTAGTGATGTTTTATGTTTTATGGGGAAAGGTGTTGCTTTGTATTTAATTATGTGGGTTTCTGTGAAACCCTAGATGACATTAATCTGTTTACTTTTGCTGCCAGGATTAACAATTATACACCTGACCTACCCGAAACAAAAGTGGCTGATGCACTTAGAAAGGCTTTAATGGTATGGAGTGATGTGACTCCCCTGCAGTTCAGAAGAATATACAAAGGAACTGCAGACATTTTGATTAAATTTGCAAGTCATGGTAAGCATATTTGACATTTTTAAAATGAAATTGTCCATACTTGACTCAAAGCCTGTATTTTTATAGCCATTTATAGCTTTAAGATAGAACAAACAGTTGGAATTATCCTTAAGTCTGCATAAATTTTATTTTCTCTTTATCATGCCAGCAAATTTATATGTTATTTTTCAGTTTCACTCCTATGAAACCATAAGGAATACCACAGGGAAATACTTTCAGATTTAAAACTGTGAAATGGAAGGAGAATTCAGCTCCAGAATGTCCTTAAGATCAGATTTGCTTGCATAGACCACTTTGATGGTTTGCAGATAGTTGTGAGCCAGATTTAATACAGACTCTTTGGGGTTTAGAAACATGTCAGGCTCCATCATGGTTGTTGTTTTGAGATCCACCTCATCCCTTTGTAGGAGGACCACCTGATATTTGAGCATTTGGCTAGGAGACAGCTTCCTTTCTGATCTAAGGCTGCTGCCGCCATGTGTGGAACAAACAGAAATATTCTGTCCCATGGTCAGTTTCTGTCCTCCTCTATCAAGAGGACTATGGCTTCTACTGTTCATAAACATCCTGGCCATCCCTGGCTTACCAAGTCCAATTGTTTGGAGATATATCACACCAGCTTTCTCTAGTTTCCAAACCATTAGGACCTCTATAGCCAAGTGAGACCATTCCCATACAAATAATTCAAAGGGTTTGTTCAATTCAGAGAGCAGGGGTTTTCATCAGAGCTACTCTAAGTTTCTTAAATGCTTGTCAGGTTTCATAAGTCCATTCCAGATGGGGGTCTCCCCTTTTAATGCCTCATACAGAGGTAGGTTTTTTAATAAGTTCATCATTTGGTATCTGCAGTCTGCACCACCCAATCATTCCCAAGAAAGCCCTCAGTTCTCTGAGAAAAGCAGGTCCAGGAGTCTGGCAAATGGCTTCCTTGTGACTTTGTCCCAACCTTCTTTCTTCCTGTGACAGATCAAATTCTAAATATATCACATTGCTTTTGACAATCTGTGCTTTATCTTTGGATATTCTGTATCCTGATTAGCTAAAAAGTTCAGGAGACTTCAAAGTCTAGTCAATGTCTAGCACTGATTCCTTTGCCACAGTGAGGATGTCACCCACATACTGGAGCAGGCTTCCCTCAGGGTTTTCCAGTCTCCAATCCCCCAGCAACTTTGCTAATTGGTTCCCAGATATTGTGGGGTTGTCCTCAAATTCTTGCAGTAACACCATCCAGGTGAACTGGGTGTTTCATCTTGTGTGAAAATTCTCCCATTCAAAAGCAAGTATCAGTTGACTTTCTGGGCTAACAGGTATGCAGAAGGCATCCTTAACATTCAAAGCAGTCAAAAGAGTATATGGATTTGCCACTAGAGGGTGAAGGTCTTCTGTTTTATTTATTGCTTGTACATGCTGTACCATTTAGTGTCTGAACAGGCAATATTGGAGTGCTGAAGGAGGACTCACACTTTACTAAAAGACCATGTCTAAGAAACCTATTAATTCTTATAATCCTTCTTTGGCTAATCTATAAATAGGATACTCTTTCAATCATACTGCCTGGCTCCAGGCTTCAATTTGATTGTTACTAGATGTGCTTTTCTTGACTTCTCCAGCATTTGGGTTGACCATGTTTCAAGGTTCATCTCCTTTTCTCTTTCTGGAGGTATATCAGTCCCATAATATTTTTCTCATAACATAAAAACTCTGGCATTGGCCCAATTTACTTCAGATACAAAAACTGATATTTTCCTTTTGCTTTCTTTAAACAAGAGCCTTGCTTTCAGTTTACTGATCATGTCTCTCCTCAATATATTTACTGGACATTTCATCATGCATAAAAATTGGTGTATTGCCCATTATTTCCCTATGTGCAGCTCCAAAGGCTACAAAAATAGTTTTTCCCTGGGTTTTCCCAGTAGCACCAACAATACCAATTTTATCTTTACTATTCCCTCCCTTACATGTATTAAGTACTGAATATGCTGCTCTTTTGTCTATTAGAAAATCTAAATACTCATTCCCCAGCTTCAGTGTAATCAGGGGTTCAGCTGGGGATGATGCCCCCAGTCTCCTTCAGTCTTCCTCCTCACTCCCAACAATCATGAGCTTCATAGCTCATAGGGCAGGATGTACTTCTTTCTGAGGACATACCATTTTTTTTTTTAGATAGCACATTGGTCCATGGCCAACTGAGACTCTATAGGAGGGGATCTCACCTTAAACTAAGTTCTCATGACAGAAAATCTAGCTCTTCCCCTTTCCCTGCAGAGCTTGGCTAAGTGCAGCCAAAAGCCAGGTTTTCATATGATTTTCTCTTCTGACTTGTTTCACCTTCTTTACCTTTCCTCTATTGTTACCCACCATCCAGTCTACATCCAACATTTTATTTAAATTCCTAGAGTCTTCACCTTGCAGTTTTTGCCATTTTCTTCTACTGTCTGGTAATGATTGACCCATAAAAATCAATGTCAATGGTATGTTACCCTCTTTTTTTTCTGAGTTGAGGTTTGTACATTTCTGAGTAGCAGTTTCAAGCCTCTCTAAATAGGCAGAAGGCCAATGGCATCCTGGGATGCATTAGGAGAAGTGTGGCCAGCAGGACACTACAGCTACTACTACAGCTACTATGGCTGGACACTGTACTGTGTCCAGTTTTGGACACCCCAGTTCAGGAAAGACAGAGATTTGCTGGAGAGAGTCCAGTGAAAGGCTACCAAGATGATTAGGGGAATGGAGCATCTCCCTTATGAGGAGAGGCTGAGAGAGCTGGGGCTCTTGAGCCTGGAGAAGAGGAGACTGAGGGGGAACCTCATCAATGTCTATCAATATGTTAAGGGTGAGTGTAGGGAGGATGGAGCCAGACTCTTCTCAATGTCATCCAATGACAGGACGAGAGGCAATGGGAGCAAGTTGGAGCACAAGAGGTTTAGGGTCAACACAAGAAAAAGCATTTTCATAGTGAGGGTGACAGAGCTCTGGAACGGGCTGCCTAGGGAGGTTGTGGAGTCTCCTTCTCTGGAGACACTTAATACCTGCCTGGATCTGTCCCTGGATGACTTGGTCTAGGTGATCCTGCTCTGGCAGGGGGGTTGGACTAGATGATCTTCTAGGTCCCTTCCAACCCCTAACATTCTGTGATTCTGTGATTCCTTATCAAGATGAAAGCTGTCTGACAGTCCCTCTTGTCTTTATCTTATAACTTGTTTGTTCTATAGTTTCCTTAGTGAGGAGTGTGGTCTTTCTGATTCGTCCAAGTTCCTTTTGGTTTTGTACTTTGATAGTACAAGATGCTCCTGGTTTGCTTGCAAATATATCAGTTCCTTGAACTAAATAGTCTTTGGCAGACAGGTGCATTATTTTTGGCCATAAACAGTACCTTCTGGTTGATTTTCTTCTGGAAGAAATCCCATGGGTGCACTCCAAGATTGCATTAAGGTGCAGACTAGAGCATGGTAAACATGGATGACCAGTACAGTTCCTTCAGAAGCTCACTATTACAGACTAATACATAAACATAACCATCCTCTAAACTTGTGCTTTGTACTCAGCTTTGCCAAACGAAGTGCTTACTTTAAAATTAGATGACTTGTTCTCTGGATCCATTGTCAATATTTACTGAATCTCTGTTGACCATAAGTGAAGATCAGACTTACCAGTATGTGATTGTATATATACACAAATATGTCCCAAGCACAGGTTCACTGATGGGAAACATGTTAACATAAAAACTCTGGCATTGGCCCAATTTACTTCAGATACAAAAACTGATATTTTCCTTTTGCTTTCTTTAAACAAGAGCCTTGCTTACAGTTTACTGATCATGTCTCTCCTCAATATATTTACTGGACATTTCATCATGCATAAAAATTGGTGTATTGCCCATTATTTCCCTATGTGCAGCTCCAAAGGCTACAAAAATAGTTTTTCCCTGGGTTTTCCCAGTAGCACCAACAATACCAATTTTATCTTTACTATTCCCTCCCTTACATGTATTAAGTACTGAATATGCTGCTCTTTTGTCTATTAGAAAATCTAAATACTCATTCCCCAGCTTCAGTGTAATCAGGGGTTCAGCTGGGGATGATGCCCCCAGTCTCCTTCAGTCTTCCTCCTCACTCCCAACAATCATGAGCTTCATAGCTCATAGGGCAGGATGTACTTCTTTCTGAGGACATACCATTTTTTTTTTTAGATAGCACATTGGTCCATGGCCAACTGAGACTCTATAGGAGGGGATCTCACCTTAAACTAAGTTCTCATGACAGAAAATCTAGCTCTTCCCCTTTCCCTGCAGAGCTTGGCTAAGTGCAGCCAAAAGCCAGGTTTTCATATGATTTTCTCTTCTGACTTGTTTCACCTTCTTTACCTTTCCTCTATTGTTACCCACCATCCAGTCTACATCCAACATTTTATTTAAATTCCTAGAGTCTTCACCTTGCAGTTTTTGCCATTTTCTTCTACTGTCTGGTAATGATTGACCCATAAAAATCAATGTCAATGGTATGTTACCCTCTTTTTTTTCTGAGTTGAGGTTTGTACATTTCTGAGTAGCAGTTTCAAGCCTCTCTAAATAGGCAGAAGGCCAATGGCATCCTGGGATGCATTAGGAGAAGTGTGGCCAGCAGGACACTACAGCTACTACTACAGCTACTATGGCTGGACACTGTACTGTGTCCAGTTTTGGACACCCCAGTTCAGGAAAGACAGAGATTTGCTGGAGAGAGTCCAGTGAAAGGCTACCAAGATGATTAGGGGAATGGAGCATCTCCCTTATGAGGAGAGGCTGAGAGAGCTGGGGCTCTTGAGCCTGGAGAAGAGGAGACTGAGGGGGAACCTCATCAATGTCTATCAATATGTTAAGGGTGAGTGTAGGGAGGATGGAGCCAGACTCTTCTCAATGTCATCCAATGACAGGACGAGAGGCAATGGGAGCAAGTTGGAGCACAAGAGGTTTAGGGTCAACACAAGAAAAAGCATTTTCATAGTGAGGGTGACAGAGCTCTGGAACGGGCTGCCTAGGGAGGTTGTGGAGTCTCCTTCTCTGGAGACACTTAATACCTGCCTGGATCTGTCCCTGGATGACTTGGTCTAGGTGATCCTGCTCTGGCAGGGGGGTTGGACTAGATGATCTTCTAGGTCCCTTCCAACCCCTAACATTCTGTGATTCTGTGATTCCTTATCAAGATGAAAGCTGTCTGACAGTCCCTCTTGTCTTTATCTTATAACTTGTTTGTTCTATAGTTTCCTTAGTGAGGAGTGTGGTCTTTCTGATTCGTCCAAGTTCCTTTTGGTTTTGTACTTTGATAGTACAAGATGCTCCTGGTTTGCTTGCAAATATATCAGTTCCTTGAACTAAATAGTCTTTGGCAGACAGGTGCATTATTTTTGGCCATAAACAGTACCTTCTGGTTGATTTTCTTCTGGAAGAAATCCCATGGGTGCACTCCAAGATTGCATTAAGGTGCAGACTAGAGCATGGTAAACATGGATGACCAGTACAGTTCCTTCAGAAGCTCACTATTACAGACTAATACATAAACATAACCATCCTCTAAACTTGTGCTTTGTACTCAGCTTTGCCAAACGAAGTGCTTACTTTAAAATTAGATGACTTGTTCTCTGGATCCATTGTCAATATTTACTGAATCTCTGTTGACCATAAGTGAAGATCAGACTTACCAGTATGTGATTGTATATATACACAAATATGTCCCAAGCACAGGTTCACTGATGGGAAACATGTTGCTGTGAAGAGATGGCTAATGTGCCGATCAAAGAAGGGATCTTTCAAGCTGAAATGGGTTTGAATCCTTTGTAATGCGTTAGGTTTAGGTCTCTTCTACCCGTGTTAGCCCTGTCCTAAGGTCCATAAACATGGTGTGGGAGAAAGGACAAAGAATTGCATTTAAGTTCTCAAATACTCCTCAGTCAAGTCAGAGGCTCATGAAGGGGTAAAGGGAAAATTTCAGAGCTGATACAAATACACCAACCTGTCAGCTCTTGCACTCAAGGTAGGAAATGGGAACATTCCACATGGACTGTAACAGAAGTAGATAATAGACCATACCCCAGGGCTGGGGACAAAGGAACTTAGCTCTTCGGAAACATGGTTATCTATCCCAAATCATTATCTTCCACTATAACCAGTACAAGTGAGACTGTCCACAGCTAATGTTGCCCAGCATTTTCCAACACTGAAAACATACAGGTGCCCATAATACTGTCAAGCATTAAGTTTTCATTCTGAAATAATCTATGATTACTGCCTTGGAACCCCATTTCTGAGAAGGCTTAAAACAAATGTTCAGGTCAGTCTGAAACATGCAGAAGCCTGAAGTATCAAATAAAATTTTTGAACTTCAGTCATTAATTTGGAGAGTGTTTTCTAAGCCTTGCTCCTGATTTTTGCAATCTTGCTGTTATAGTAGGATTATTTATTTTTTAAGGACTGGTAATGAACAAAACAAGTACAAATAAGCAACACACTTCAATTTCTGAATTTAAGCATAAGAGTTGATGTCATCTAGTGACATTTATTTATTTTCAAATGCAGCGCATGGTGATGGATATCCTTTTGATGGAAAAGGTAACACACTAGCTCATGCATTTGCACCTGGAAAAGGGATTGGTGGAGATGCTCATTTTGATGAAGATGAATTGTGGTCAGAGACCAATAAAGGTAAAACTCATATGTGTGTATGAAGGGGAAAGGCAAATATTGCACATGTTAGAAGAACATAGCCACAGCAAATGCTTTCCATTACAATTCACGCTTCAATACCATTTCAGTACCAATGTTTCTGTTCCTTTCAAAGACCTTTCTAAATACTTGTACTTCAGTATCAGCTACATAATGCCTGTTCTGTCCGTATTTTAAAACACTTTTCACGGGCTAAACAAGGACTGACAACCTCTGTTTTCCCCATAAATTATGAAAAGTTAAAATCACTTGCTTGTAAGAATAAGGTTGACTTAGCAGAGTTGGAAAGAGATTTCGGGTTGCTAGATGCATATGCAAGTGATTTTTTGAACTAAAATAATTTTAGTAATTTTTAAACTAAATTTTTTAAACTAAAATATTATAGTTACATATAAAAATTCAATAATAACTGATCAAAACTTTGAGGTTTCATTCCAAGGGAACGAAAGATGTAAATTCTGCTCCTCCATTTATTGTATGCTAAAAAGAAATGCCATACCATTAACATAATTTTCTGTGCTTCTGTGCTGCAGATATTAATCTGTTCATTGTTGCTGCTCATGAATTTGGCCATTCCTTGGGACTTGGTCACTCAGATGTCTATGGTGCTCTGATGTACCCTATATACTCATATGTGGACCCAGAAAACTTCAAACTTCCTGATGATGATAAGCAAGGAATTCAGAAGTTATACGGTAAATTCATTATGAGATTTGATTTTTAAGTTAAAACTCACTAGAGTACAGGTTTCACTATTCTTCCTGATTGCAAGAGCCTTATCATATTACTAAAAAAAAATAAAAATAAAGAAGGGGAACAAACCTGGGAAAAACACATCCCTGTATATTCCATCCACTCTGATCCTTCTGTAGAGTGTCCCCACTTCAACCAACAGGTGACAGGGCATCAGTGCAGTGGCATGGTGTACTGTCTTCCTTCACAAGTACTTATTGCCAAGTAAATCCTGTGGATCTTGCTCTGCAAATGCTTCAGCTGCTTCAGTGAGTGGGGCTACTGGTACAGAAATCAGAGCTAGTGTGCCATTTACCAGGTCAACAGGACAAATCAATGAAGGCGGGAACTATTCAGGAGTAGGAGTGGAGCATAACCAGAATTGACCCCATGGGGTAAACTTTGTCAGGTTTTCTTTTCTCTAGTCACCACCTTCCTCAGGACATGCTAGAGGAACATTAGGAATAAAACATAGTTCTTTTTGTTGCCCATTTCCAGCACAGTCTCTATATTTTGTTCTTCTTTCCCACAGGGTCAAAGCCATCGAGCTCTGGAAGAAAATGATTCAAATGATTCAAAAAGACCAAAGAATTCACATGTGGTTGTTTTGACATTCCCAAAGAATTTCAATGCTTTAGATGATTAAAGTGGTAAACTCCTGGACAGCACTTTATCTCCCAGAATTATTATACTGATTTATTTGCACTTTATACAATTCCATGTAACAGTTAAAAAAAAAAAAAAAAATCCAACAAACCAAAACATTATAAACTCTGTTGTCTAATGCATTGGTTTTTTTTCTTCTGGCATTTCAATGGGATATTAAATAACTTCTACATGTATGTTAGGTAGACAGACAAATATATTTTGTAATAGACATGTAGATACCTAAAGAGCCTGTGTTCATTTAACTGCTGGAGTTATAAATTCTGTTCCTGACTTCCTTTCAGTTCCCATGCATGTCCTAGCCCTTCACAGTACCTACTGCTGTCTCCTCACAATCACAGTGCTTCCCATAAGGCTCACATATAGAGAATAAGGTCTCCATGGTGCTTTCTTCAGCATGGGCTTGGATGCTTTCCCAAAGGGAACAGCTTTTCAACATCACGTCCTCCCTGGCTTTCTGGAGAAGCAGGTCTGAGAAGCAGTGGACTGGGATTCCTCTTGTCCACTGTGATAAATCAAAGGACTCCTAAGTATTTTTAAATTTAAAACAAAACAAAACAAAACACCAACCAAAAAAACACAAAGACAGAAAACAAAACTAAAAAACACAAACAGAAAACCCCCCACATACACACACACCAAAAAAAACCCCCAGAACAACAAAAAATAAAACACAAAAGAAACCCCAACAAATAAAAAAAACAAAAACACACACACAAAAAAAAAATCACAGATGGGCCTATCCCTGGAAACACTAGGATGAATTCCTTGTTTCTGGATGTCAAGGGGTAGCAATTCCTTTTTGTTTTTTTAAAAAAGGAAAGAACCCAAACCTTTTTTTCTTTTATCCTGCCTGTGGGGGTGGGGCCGGGCCGGTCGGGCCGGTCGGACCGGAGAGGAATGGTGGGGGGGAAGCGGGTGGGTGATGAGACGGGGTAAGCCTAGACATGCACACAGACAGAAACTGAAAAGAGGTGTGGTTTTGGAGAGAGGGGACGGTCTCTCGCACTCTGCTTCTCGGCGTGGACTTGCTCCTCCGGATTTGTTCCAGCTGTGGGAGACTGAGCCATCTTCAACGGACCATTTTAGTGCCAGGTTTTCTCCCGAAGCACCTCTGTTGGCTGCGTGTTTCGGGGGTTCGTCTGGCGTTTGATCACCTGGGACTCGGTTTTCTTCTTGAGGAGGAAGCCCGGAGTGGGAATTTCTTTTCCTTTTCAGGACGCCCTTGTGACATTTCCCCACCCCCCGCCTCTGTTCGGCGACGCGTTCCGGCAGCCCCCTGTTGGTTGAGGGGAAGGGATCAGACATCTGTGTGTGATATATATATGTTGATATATATATGATTCTGACGAATCTGACTGATCTCTTTATATGATAAAATGACCCGTCTAGTAGATGAGGGAAGAGCTGTGGATGTTGTCTATCTTGATTTTAGCAAAGCCTTTGATACTGTTTCCCATAACATTCTCCTGCAGAAACTGGCTGCCTATGTCTTGGATGCATGTGCACTTCACTGGATCCAGAACTGGCTG
>VYZU01056137.1:20072-49565 GCA_013401355.1 Ceyx cyanopectus | reverse complement strand
AAAAAAAAAAAAAAAAATCTCAACAAAACCCAAGATACCAGCAAGATGTTCAACCTAAACCACCTATTTTTGGAGTCACAAGTAGTTCTGGGAGCATCATCTGCTCAACTATATTTGTAATTGTGCACATTTCTAAATAAACAACAGAAGAAATCTACCTGACCCTTCAAACACAGATTTGGAAAGGAAATGGAAGGAAACAAACCAATAATGTGAATAAAATGGCAATTCTGCATTGTAANAAAAATCTCAACAAAACCCAAGATACCAGCAAGATGTTCAACCTAAACCACCTATTTTTGGAGTCACAAGTAGTTCTGGGAGCATCATCTGCTCAACTATATTTGTAATTGTGCACATTTCTAAATAAACAACAGAAGAAATCTACCTGACCCTTCAAACACAGATTTGGAAAGGAAATGGAAGGAAACAAACCAATAATGTGAATAAAATGGCAATTCTGCATTGTAAGGAAAGCACCAAAATTTCAACAGAAAAAGAGCATTATTCTTGTTCCGATCCTTTCTGACTCAAATCTTGTTATTGCAAGGGAGAGCTAAGTCAGCTGCTTCCTGAATTAAATTTAACTGCTTTTCTATAACCTGAACAACAAAAATCATGAAGCCTCGGTAAGAAGAAATGGTGAAGGGCCCTCAAAATGGCCTTCCATTATTTTCCTGAAAACCAGTTTCCATACAAGTCACTTGCTGTACCCAATGCTAAGGGAATGGTTTTGGTTTGTCCTTGTTTGAATTTTGTTCAGTGATTTCACTTTTCAGCTCTTCCAAGTCACTGTACTTTCTGAAGTTAACAGCAGGTTTTCCCAGGCAGTGTCTGCTTCCATCAATGATAACACCCCATGTTAGAGTCAGTACCAAGGTGACCCCAAACTGACCAACTAGGGATTCCAGCCAACAAACATCATATTCAGCAGAAAACTGAGGGTTATGGAGGTAAACCCTCTGCTTCAGTGGCCAGCACCTGAGGACTGTCCCATCTCTGTGATTCTGTGAATTAAAGGTTTAAAGATTTTTTTCCTTGAAAGNCTGACTCAAATCTTGTTATTGCAAGGGAGAGCTAAGTCAGCTGCTTCCTGAATTAAATTTAACTGCTTTTCTATAACCTGAACAACAAAAATCATGAAGCCTCGGTAAGAAGAAATGGTGAAGGGCCCTCAAAATGGCCTTCCATTATTTTCCTGAAAACCAGTTTCCATACAAGTCACTTGCTGTACCCAATGCTAAGGGAATGGTTTTGGTTTGTCCTTGTTTGAATTTTGTTCAGTGATTTCACTTTTCAGCTCTTCCAAGTCACTGTACTTTCTGAAGTTAACAGCAGGTTTTCCCAGGCAGTGTCTGCTTCCATCAATGATAACACCCCATGTTAGAGTCAGTACCAAGGTGACCCCAAACTGACCAACTAGGGATTCCAGCCAACAAACATCATATTCAGCAGAAAACTGAGGGTTATGGAGGTAAACCCTCTGCTTCAGTGGCCAGCACCTGAGGACTGTCCCATCTCTGTGATTCTGTGAATTAAAGGTTTAAAGATTTTTTTCCTTGAAAGGAACAAAGGCCAAGCTGTACTAATTATCCCAAAGATTTCAAAGCAACAAGGATATATCTAAAAATACAAATACTAAAATCACACCAGAAAACTCTTCCTGTGTCCTTGCCTACAGATGGGGACTGGAGCAGATGCAGTGTGGGCCTGTGCAGGTTGACTACATTCCACTCAATATATTCTTTCGAACCAGCACCTGACAAACAGGAAACAGAAGATCTACAAAACCTGTATTTTACAACTTCTAATACATTCCTATTGAAGTGCAGCTTATGAAACACAGAGCAGGCAATATAACCAAATATTGCAGATCTGGTTTTTGTCCTGTCTTACCGCGTATCTGTTCTATAAAATTAATATTGCTTCACACAATTCCTGTTTGAGAAGGAAAATTCGGCACTTCGTATTTAAAAGGCTGACTGTTCATTACAGAAAGAATTTCTTCCCCATAGAGGAAATTCCTTTACTCCTTCCTGAGCCCCATCACAGCTGCAAACAGGTATCCCAGGCTTTTCAGAGTTCACCCCAGTCCCACTACCCTTTGGGTGAGTTACCAGCCAGCAAAATACGTCATGGTAGCTGTTAGCCATTAGTGGTCTCACCAGCAGAGATAGTTACAGGCTATTTAGAGTTCGGTAGATATTTTTCTTTTAAGGTAGAAAGCACCATTTTCTAAACCTTTAAAATTACTACAGATAAGATTGCTCTTCCTCCTACAGCACTGATGACAAGGAAAATGCAGCAGCTTGTGCAAGGCTTCTGGATGAAGGCAGCATTGGGAGATGAGCTCCCACGCCATCAAGCACTGGGAGCTGCTGGATTTTTTGTTTTCTTGAACAGCCAGGACCAGTACTCTTTGACTTTCCACTATCCTGCAACTAGTCCCGGTACAGCAAGAGAGTGAATCACGACAAGGACAATGACTATATACAGAAATTACCTTAGAAAGATGCAGTGACTTTGTGGCCAAGCACAGGCTGAGAGAGAAGCAGCCTATGCTGCTATGATCAGCTACTGCACATTGCCAGCAGGTGATAAGGAGCATTTGTTTCCCCCTCTTCTCCATTTCGAGCTAGAGAGACCACAGGGTGCAGCAGCAACCCCTGTTCTGCTTCACACCAGNAAAAAAAAAAAAAAAAATCTCAACAAAACCCAAGATACCAGCAAGATGTTCAACCTAAACCACCTATTTTTGGAGTCACAAGTAGTTCTGGGAGCATCATCTGCTCAACTATATTTGTAATTGTGCACATTTCTAAATAAACAACAGAAGAAATCTACCTGACCCTTCAAACACAGATTTGGAAAGGAAATGGAAGGAAACAAACCAATAATGTGAATAAAATGGCAATTCTGCATTGTAAGGAAAGCACCAAAATTTCAACAGAAAAAGAGCATTATTCTTGTTCCGATCCTTTCTGACTCAAATCTTGTTATTGCAAGGGAGAGCTAAGTCAGCTGCTTCCTGAATTAAATTTAACTGCTTTTCTATAACCTGAACAACAAAAATCATGAAGCCTCGGTAAGAAGAAATGGTGAAGGGCCCTCAAAATGGCCTTCCATTATTTTCCTGAAAACCAGTTTCCATACAAGTCACTTGCTGTACCCAATGCTAAGGGAATGGTTTTGGTTTGTCCTTGTTTGAATTTTGTTCAGTGATTTCACTTTTCAGCTCTTCCAAGTCACTGTACTTTCTGAAGTTAACAGCAGGTTTTCCCAGGCAGTGTCTGCTTCCATCAATGATAACACCCCATGTTAGAGTCAGTACCAAGGTGACCCCAAACTGACCAACTAGGGATTCCAGCCAACAAACATCATATTCAGCAGAAAACTGAGGGTTATGGAGGTAAACCCTCTGCTTCAGTGGCCAGCACCTGAGGACTGTCCCATCTCTGTGATTCTGTGAATTAAAGGTTTAAAGATTTTTTTCCTTGAAAGGAACAAAGGCCAAGCTGTACTAATTATCCCAAAGATTTCAAAGCAACAAGGATATATCTAAAAATACAAATACTAAAATCACACCAGAAAACTCTTCCTGTGTCCTTGCCTACAGATGGGGACTGGAGCAGATGCAGTGTGGGCCTGTGCAGGTTGACTACATTCCACTCAATATATTCTTTCGAACCAGCACCTGACAAACAGGAAACAGAAGATCTACAAAACCTGTATTTTACAACTTCTAATACATTCCTATTGAAGTGCAGCTTATGAAACACAGAGCAGGCAATATAACCAAATATTGCAGATCTGGTTTTTGTCCTGTCTTACCGCGTATCTGTTCTATAAAATTAATATTGCTTCACACAATTCCTGTTTGAGAAGGAAAATTCGGCACTTCGTATTTAAAAGGCTGACTGTTCATTACAGAAAGAATTTCTTCCCCATAGAGGAAATTCCTTTACTCCTTCCTGAGCCCCATCACAGCTGCAAACAGGTATCCCAGGCTTTTCAGAGTTCACCCCAGTCCCACTACCCTTTGGGTGAGTTACCAGCCAGCAAAATACGTCATGGTAGCTGTTAGCCATTAGTGGTCTCACCAGCAGAGATAGTTACAGGCTATTTAGAGTTCGGTAGATATTTTTCTTTTAAGGTAGAAAGCACCATTTTCTAAACCTTTAAAATTACTACAGATAAGATTGCTCTTCCTCCTACAGCACTGATGACAAGGAAAATGCAGCAGCTTGTGCAAGGCTTCTGGATGAAGGCAGCATTGGGAGATGAGCTCCCACGCCATCAAGCACTGGGAGCTGCTGGATTTTTTGTTTTCTTGAACAGCCAGGACCAGTACTCTTTGACTTTCCACTATCCTGCAACTAGTCCCGGTACAGCAAGAGAGTGAATCACGACAAGGACAATGACTATATACAGAAATTACCTTAGAAAGATGCAGTGACTTTGTGGCCAAGCACAGGCTGAGAGAGAAGCAGCCTATGCTGCTATGATCAGCTACTGCACATTGCCAGCAGGTGATAAGGAGCATTTGTTTCCCCCTCTTCTCCATTTCGAGCTAGAGAGACCACAGGGTGCAGCAGCAACCCCTGTTCTGCTTCACACCAGCGACCATCAGCTGCTTCCACTGTGGAAATCAATAATCAATAATCTATTTAATTGCCAATCCCTTGTCAGGTCAGCTTCTCTGACATGAATGCACGTATCTTAAAAGAGAAAGACATTGCAACAGAAGTGACTTGGTGTTTCTTAGGAAGAGGACTGTGCTTGTGTAGAATATTTTATTGATGCTACTTGAATTTGCTATTTTCATTACATCCTTCAACCCATAAAACCAGAGATGCATTTTGTGTTTGATCCAGCTCTGCTGCTGGATCAAACCACCACATTTCCCAAATGCTTCTGTGGAATACATGCAGAACATTAACATGTTAAGGAGCCTTGCCTCTTTCTGTAAAATTTTACATCTCCCTAGCAGCTAACAGCAGTATTGATATGCTCCAGCATTTCACCTTTCGTCCCTGGATGCTGCAACTGATGACTAAAGAAATCTCTCTTTATCTTTTATTTTATTATATAAAGAAACCAAGTTTTACAGACTGCTGATACCAGTGTATGGAAGAGCAGCAATAGCTGAGAAGAAACTGAGAGGCTTGAAACTCCTGTGGTCTACCTGTAGTGAATTGAAACTCCACGTTCTGTCAACTGTTTCATAGAATATAAAGAAGGGAAAACCTTATGGTTTATTAATCAGGTGAAGGTACAAACACTCAACTCTCAAGCAATGGAACACCTCCTGCTACAACCAATTACCACTATTGCTTTCCTGAGAAGAATCTCACTCAAATTCACTCCTAAAATCTCCACTGCCAGTAATGGGAACAATACCCATTTTTTACTTCCATCATCTTTCTCAACACGAATTATTTTTTATTTTCCAGCAGAACGTGGACTAAATGGATCTTTGGGAGGCAGCAGTTTTCTTGCTGAAGCTATTAACTGCCTTTACTCCTTCAATACAGGCACTGCATTGCTGATAAAATCCAACTCATTAGGACTCAGAAATCCAAGTAATTGAAAAATTAATTAGTAAGTAACTTTTCAATATTTAAAGACAATAGAAAATACCACTATATACATATTGAAGAAAAACCAAAAAGCCCATTGTGTTAAGAAAATGGAAGGGGGCACTAATACCCCATAGGTGTATAAATAATGCAGGGAAGGAGAAAAAGGAAGGGAGGCACTGTCCATAAACTTCTCTCCCTCACTGCATCTCCTATTTTATTATCCATCAGGTGAGTAAGGGAGAAAAAAGAAGAAAGGGAATGTATTTAAAGAAACAACACCTGTCAGTCATGCTTTTCTGGAACAAACTATTATATTAATGTAACAGCAGACTTCAGACAAACAGATTAACACTGAATTTTAATATCCCAACCCTCCCCCCTGACTTCACAAGGAAAGAAACTTTTAAACCCTCCGCTGATAAAGCTCCATAAGGAAGAGGAAAGCAGTACAGATAACATCATTATTGTGATAGACCATATTAACCCCTAAGGAAACAGTAAAAATGGGAATTGCATGCTGTTTCAAGCACAGAGAGGGAGCTATGCAGTAATTTTTTCCTCAGCTGTTTGTTGCTAAGCAATCTCTAGCTGAGATGCTTAAAAAAGGATGAGAAAACCTTATACACACAATTCAGAAGCAGCCACAAGCAGGTATGAGAACAATTATTAAAAGCCTTTTTTGATTATAATAGATATTTAAGATCAAGAGCATAGATTCAACCCATTACCAGGACTGCAAACTGACCTCCTCAACTGTGGTAGCTCAGGGGGAGTGAAGACTATTGCATTAAAGACAGTTTCAGTAGCAATTTTCTTGTCTGGCACAACTCATTCTTTCCTTTCTGGAGGTGCCTGAAGGGGTGGATAGTGATATGATCACCTATTGCACAAATCTGAAGCCCTGGCTGCACGCATTCCCATGGAGTGACACTGGAGCAGGGACCTGTGCTGCTCCTACAGAAACAGTCTCCTGAAGGGCAGCATCCATCCTCTGAGCAAGCAGTACCTGAAGTTCCATTCTACTTCCACCAGACTTCAAATTTCTACATGCTAGTTGACACTGAATTTCATATTCCCTATGTTTTTAAGTTTCCACAGGAACAAAATCATCATATTACAAAAAAAAAAAATAATAAACAAACCCAAACCAATTAACTGAATACAGGTTATGCTGCAGCTGGCTCATTATTGTTTCCTCTGGAGCCTCAATATTTGGGATTTACAATGAGTTTTCAATGGAAAATGTTGTTAGTTTGAATTCTTTCATCAAACCCTCAACTGCCTCCTTAGACAAGGACATTTTTTCACTGCAGCTCAATCTGTACCCTGTACCAGCCATCCCCATCTCGGGAGCAGCACGGTGTCATTAACTGTCACATACAGCTCTCAGGCTGCAGAAACACAGAATTGTCCAGTTTCTGCTCCTTTTCCCACCACTACAGAAGCAACTGCAGGATCTAGACCAAATTTGTGGTTTAAGTGCTTTTCTGTAAGCTAGATTTCCTCCAATTCTCCTCTCAAAGGACAATTCATCACTTGCAAAGAGCATTTTAAAAAGGTACAATAAAGTTGTTCCAGCTGTTATTTTTGATCTGTTTAAAACTACTGCAATATTATTTTAATCCAAATTGTCCAATGTAAGAAAAAAATGTGAAGATCAACTTCCTTTTAATGGCTCAAAAACATGCATTATAAACAGTAACAAAATTAGATATAAATGCTTTAAGGACAACTATACAGAACTGTAATCCTCCAGTCCAAAATGGCAAATTCCAGTGTAAAGTGATTATAATCCTAAAAAGAACCACTGTATAGTCCAAGGCTTTCTTACTTGCATGAAAAACCTCACCACAATCCAAACTTTGAGTCAGATGCTGTCGTAAGAACTACCCTGCAAGGACAAGAATTTTGCAGTAAAACTCAGCTGAGAAAATAGAACAGAATATGATGCTAGCATTACAATGGATGATTTGTATTCAGAAATACCTAGTCAATCAGCACCACAAAATGACTTAAACCTCTTGCTTTTTACATTCTAATGCACGTGGATTAAAATTATGGGACATAATTTATATAAGACAGCTTATGGGAATTTAAGATATTAAATCACAGCACCACTAACCAGTTTCCACCAGTTCCTTCCCCCTAGACAGAGTGGCCTTGGTGCAGATGTGCATTGACCCAACCTGAACTGCAGTGGTTAGCAAAGTCCAGCTTCACCTGTAGACCAAATACCTGTACTGAACTAGCATTGCATGAGCAGGAATTCTCTCTGAGGCAGCAAGTCCTGAGCCTGTTGCAGGTGGTTTGATAAACCAGGTCTCTAGTCTTTCAGATTTTTTTTTTCATAGAAAAGCTTTATTAATATGGGGAATAGGAAAGTAAGAACTTTTCGATCAGCTTTCCCAGGGTTGTACAGAACAGTGTTCAATGGTTTTGTTAGAGAACTTTGCATTATTTTTTTTCCTCCTTTTTCAGTTATGCTGATGACAAACAAGAGCTATTTTATCAATATTTGACTAACAGCAAAAGCAGAACTCTTGAAAATGCAAAAACCTTCAAATGCCTTGCTTCAAATTGTTCTGAAGAGTTCATAAACCATCTTTACATACTTAGAATTTTGCTATAGTATTATGAGCATTTTTGGTTCTACAGAAATATTAAATATTGTCAGTGCTTCAGTAGATTTAAGTTTTTGCTTTTTAGAAAGAAAAAAAGGCTATTTCCTAGAAAGAGATAGAATTTTCCTTTTCTCCCTGTTCTTAGCCACACAGTGGCTTGAAAATGCAAATCTACAGTTACTGTTTGCTCAGTAGCCCATCAAGAACCACCACTCTTCTCCCCCACAAATTAAAGCTTGGGAGTTTTTTTGAAGGTTGAGAGTTTTGGAACTTTACATACCCACTTTTATCTTACAGTTTCACATGGCAGCTTCACACACCAGTACACCTGGCACACCTCTGTCACACTGCTTGGCTTTTAGGAGGCTGGTGTAATGCTGCAACCACAAGGGTCAATGTACACCACTTAGAGAGGACACAAGAGCCCTCAAATACTTTACTTCAAATTGTGCTCCAGAGATCTTTCAGAATGTACCCAGGTGACAGCTTGGATGCCCTCAACCTCAGTCTTATCCTTGGCTGACCATCAGAAGTGCTGCTAAGATAAACTGTGAAAGTTCACCGAGATTCACCAGGAGTATGAGCACAGCCCATCGCTCCTGAGGGTGGCAGAGAAGATACAACATGAAGGATGAGGGTCATGAACACTTAAAAGGTGTTATCAGCAGGAGTATCTTAACAGGCCCCAGAAATCTCATCTTATCCCGCAGGACACATACTTCCCTGCAGTAAGTACTATCAGTATGACAAAAAACCCACAAGGAAAGAATTTCCTTTTTTTCTTGTGTACTAAAGTCCACAGAGTTCTCAGATATCCCTGCTTGCAGAAAGTTTGATTTTGTAATTCAAGATACTTGATACTATTTTCCTCCCTTTGACTTCTGCTGTCAACAATAAGGAAAACAGAAGCAGGTTATATATTCAACATCTTCCAGAAAGATTCTGCAAGACAATTAGTACCCTACAGCTCAGTACAAAATTTTACAGATGTAGAAGATTAAAAGGGGGGAAGCAAGTTGATTTTATGCCTTCTCACTCTTCAAATACTCACTTCCATGTAACCTCACATATCAAAGTGTTGTGCCCATCCCATGGTTTTGCCACAGAGGTAAACCAACCTGTCTTGGTCCTCCTGAATTTTTTGAGTCCTTGACTGGTGATAAACTTGGCTTTACTCTTTAGGAGTCACTGATTGATACTGGGCAGTCCTGTGACTCAAACTCACTTTCACTCCTGTTTGTGTTAGGTCAGCCTACACACCCATTATCTGGTTTTTCTCCCCAGCTGAGAGGAGAGCACACAGGCTGTGCTGCTGCTTCACTACTGTTCTCCTGGTGCCAGGATGCAGCATTTTCCATCAGTCATCAGGACCTTTGTTTTAGCCATTTGGTCTTGACATAAGGAACACATTCCTCACGTTTTACAGCCAGGAATGGTGTCCTTGGCTATCAACACAGGCCTTTTTTTAAAAGTCATTTATTCTGCAGTTTTGTGGACCTTACTGTGCACATTTTTATTCATACTGCATTTGTATCAGTTCCTCTTACAAAACTCATTCCACAGCTTTTTCAACTGACCAGAGTTGAAATATATACCTAGATAAGCTTAAAGGATTAAGTTTAAGGTATAAAGATTTTCTGTAGTCCAGTTTTGCTACAAGAAGATAGAGAGCACACACCTTGTTTTTTCTCTTTTTGCCTCTGCAAAAAAAAGAGACCCCAATTCCTGACAGTACATATACACATTTCAATCCAAAAACCATGTTTAGGTTGTCCATCTGAAGTTTTGAAGCTTGTTATTCAGTAATAAAACAATAGCAAAGCAGAGGAAGAGCCTATTTCAAAAGAGAATAC
Organism: Ceyx cyanopectus; assembly: GCA_013401355.1. Taxonomy (NCBI): domain Eukaryota; kingdom Metazoa; phylum Chordata; class Aves; order Coraciiformes; family Alcedinidae; genus Ceyx; species Ceyx cyanopectus. The sequence goes on along the minus strand of VYZU01056137.1, from coordinate 39,509 downwards.
TTCTGTTGGCTAAAACAACAGAACACCACAGGTATTATATGAAAGGATGCATCACTTACGTCAGAAATCCCTTGATTTATATAATGCATGTTAGCCTTAATGCTTGAGCTTCAACTAGTATTTTCATTTGCCAATGACTAAATATACTCTCCATTAAATCAAATTTATTTTATTTTTAATTTTTTTGTTGCAGTGCATGCAGGCACACACAGTCCTGTGGAGCACATAGAAATTAAAGACTTACTTGGCTTTACAGAACATTAAAAAATAACAGTTTACAATTATTTACCAAAGAGATTTTTTATAACACACTGAAAGTTTAAAAATTGATACCAGCAAAAGATAACCACTTAGTCTTGACTAATGACTTCAAGGCTGATTTTTTTGAATTTCTGGTCTCTGTTATCCAAGATGTTTACTTCTCATCACCATCTTTCAAGATAAGGCAGAATATTTCACTCATACCTCAGCTACAGTCACATGGGGAGCAAGAGAAACTCTCACAACTTTAAATTCCCTAGATAATCTTACATCTAAAAAAATAAGTAGTCCTCTCAAAACCAACAAAGTATGCCTCTGCCAGGCAAAGCTCATTTTAAGTGTAAAGCAGGGATAGAAGTACTTACTGTAAATGAGCTCTTATTCCTGTTTAGTTAAAATAGGAAGAAATAAACATAAAATGCTTTCAAATTTCAACTGCTGTACCAACACTTCCAACTTTAGAAAATGACTGGGTCTGTTTTGCCTATTAAGACAATTCTTAATCTGTCTTCTCAAAAAATTAACATTTTTCAAACTCAAGACAAAAATATCTTCTTTTTGCCCCCCTTTTCCCCATTAATTCTTCAGCCTTACACTTCACCTGAAGTACCAGGAGAAACCCTGTGCCCAGGTAGGCAGACTTAGGGAACATGAGGTCAGAAGAGACTAGAGAACCCATCTTCCCAAGGCTGGTGGCAGCCAAGGGGATGCACAGCAGGGACATCCTTCACATCTCTGCTTTAACTAACGTATGTGCACATCCAAGCCACATTGTTCATGCTATGAACAGTGATGATTATCTAGAAGCTTTGTAAATATATTCCATACAACATCCAAGACCTGAAAGAAACCATCCAAATGCTTCATCCATCTGGGAAGCTGGATGGCCACATGCTGGTGAGGCAGGAGGCACAGAGGGCAGAGCTGCTCTCAGAGGTGAGGGTCACCTTTATTACATCAGCTCCTCACCTGCTTCTTACATCTGCCTCTCAGCTGCAGAATTAGCATTTTAAGAATTAAAGTTCCAATGTATTATAAAGCTCTTGAGGTTAGTGGTTTGGGTTTTGTTGTTTGTTTGTTTTGTAGGGCTTAGTTTGGGGGTTTTGGTGGTGTTTTTCTGAAGGTTTTGTTGTTTGTTTTTCCATCTAAACAGGACAGATATTTTTGTTGTGTGGCACACTTACAGCTGTTACTGTTGTATTTTGGGCTGCAAAACATTAAGCAGAATATTCCTAACTCAGCAAAATCTCAAAGTGAAAATATTTGTAGGTGTAACAGACATGAACCTTGTAATTGCACCTTACAATAACTTCAATTGCTTTCTTACGAGTCAATTAATTTTGAAGTTTGTTTGTTTTACTAAAGCTTTGTTGGTACCATTAAATTTAGGACTAACTTGGCCCTTCGCCTTCACTTCAACAGATGTTTGACACATCAAAATAATAATCATACAAAAGGAGCTACTCCAAATAATTTTACACAGGAAATCTTGAAGAATATAAGCACAGGATTCTCCTTCCTTAGACTCCAACACATTTATACTTCTTTTAAGCTTCTGAAAATGTGTCTGAAGCTCCCAAATACTTGGTCTTTATGGAGGCCCGTTCTGCAGGGGAATCAGTTTTGCAGTATCTCCCTTTAGCCACTACCCAGTGACTGTATTTGACCCAATCCAGTATTGTTAAAAGAAATTAAGCTTATGTTCCTTCTAAAGAAGCTATCAAATAAGACTAGAAGTTATTTCCTTTCACTTTTTATTGATTATGACAAACAAATCCACACTAGAATGTTCTTCCTTCAAATTACCAGAGCTAAGTTGAATACAGGAGTTCAATGCAGTTGAACTGGGCTGACTGTTGGACTGACAGTTGTTGAATGACTGAATCAGCTCTGCCCAGCATTCTCTAACCAGAAAAACAGAGCTGGTATTCCTTTCACCACACTGTGTCCCAACAAGGTTTTATTTTATTCTCCCTTTGCCTCTTCCAACCTCTTGCATTTATGCATGGAAAAAGCCCAAGAAAGCAGAGACTGCTTTACATTAAAGGCAGGTGTCTGGTTTCTAATTTTAGCCACAGTTTAAGTTCAGAAGGTGTAAATTCTTGAAAGCCCATAAGGATTTTAGGAGTCTGGCTCATTGCGTTTTATGGAGCCCATATAACAGCTCGAGCAGTGCCACAGGGAGATGTTCCTGGTGCCTCCTCCCACCTGCTCCCAGCCACAGGCTCCTGCTCCTCACCAGCTGCTGAAACCTGCAAACCAGAGACTTTTCTGCTGTTCTGAAGAGTGAAAACAGCTGATGGGAGCCCAACTCTAAGCACCACCACAGTGTTGGTCAGCAATGGAGTTTGACATGCACTCCCACGGAGCAAATAGGATGTGTGTGTGTTCAGCTGCAGGCTGCAGATCACTTCCATGATAACACATCACATTTGAAATAGAAAATATATTTATCTATCTGGGAAGTCCCAACAGATTCCTCTCAGCTCCATGTAAGATGGATCTTAAGCCTAAGAAAAACCCCAAGACATTTTATTGAAATCCTCTTATGTCTGAGATATTTTACAATTTGTTAAAGTTACAAAATAATGTTGAGTACAAAATTCAGGACAGAAAAACAAAGGGATATGCATTCAAATTTATTGGGACCACTGTAGAAATAGACAAGGAATAAACAGACAAAGCAAAAGGTAAGAAGTGCACACCAGAGTAAAAAGCTGAAGGGAATGTTGAGGCATTAGGGCTTTGCAGTTTCAGTCTCCATCCATGTGCTGGCACTTGAGGTGCAGGAAAAACTACTTTCCTTTCCTGCTGCTACTATACAGCTACCTGGAAACAGCCATTTACTTCCCTGGGCTTACTTAAAAAGACAAGATTAACTGTCCCATCACCTCAGAAAGATTTTCCTCCTATAGACTTAGTGATATATATACTTTTTTTTTTTTAAATGACAGCTACAGTCTTAATTCAGGAATAACTCAATTCACTTGTGCAACAAAAGCTATCAAAGGGTCTCTTAAAAAATGTTACAGATCTTTAACAACCTTTTTAAATGGCCATGGTCACTTAGCATTCATTTCCCTGACTGCAAGTCAATACAGCTGTCTTCTGACCTTATTCTGATGACCCTGGGTCAACAAATATTGCTACTACTGATCCCCCTAAAACGTTTTTATTTTTAAAACGCCGTGTGGACATCTGTATCTAAATGATTATCAACACTTATGGTACTGGATCTGACAAGATGCATCAAAAGAGGAATGAGTTAACTGTAGGTGTTATTTTATACACTTTGAAGACTTCAAGCAATTTACAAGAAAGGAGAAACATGATCAGCTGACAACCCAACACAGCAGCCCTCTGAGGCAAAGGTAGCATATAAGCATAAATTAACTGCTTTAGAGTAGGAACCATGCATTAAGGGAAAAAAAGAAAGGGATGAGCCTCTGACTCTCAAACACACCTTAAATATCCTCAAACAAAACTACAGACTAAAAGTCTGCTGATGCAGACAGTTTTTTCAGGACCACTAAAAGGATATCTTTTCTTCCCCACAATTCAGTAACATGCTGTGATGCCACCTCATCAAGGAGCAGAACCAGTGATGTCCACACTGGTGGAGCCTGATGCTGAGAAGCTCAGAGGAGCAACTGAAGCCTTTGATCTCCCAATATACCAGGAACAACTCCCTTTGCTTACAGGTGGGGAAGGGAGATACAAAGTCATCTTTCCCCGTTGTGTGTTTATATGATTCAAGTTGCTAAAAATAATACCAAGAGCACCGTGTCTCCATTTCAATTTGTAGACCCATCAGCACAGCCTGACACAGAAACTTCCTCACACAGACCCCAGGAAGCCAAATTAGAGGGCAGAACAATAGGATGATAGTGTCTCACCTCAGTGTGTAGGCAACATGTTTGAATTTTAAATAACTAAAACACAGAAAGAAGTCATCACACAAAGGAAAATGAAGTACATTTTCATCCTCTCTCACAGCAACTGGAGCAACAGCCTGCAAAGAATACATCAAAGTTTATTTATATCTGAGGCTGCCTGTGATAATATCAGTGAGGTTTTAAGAGGTCTTATAATGAGAAGTATGTCTAACTTCCAGCAATATCAATTACTGGTTTTTCAAGTCACCTTTTCCTAGAAGCTCAATCTGAGCAAATTCCATGATAGTTTTACAAACAGAAAACAAAACCTGATCACAAACTACCCAGAAACTTCAAGTTTACTATGAACATAACGAACACAAGGCATGTAAACTTCATTCTGGCATATAAAATCCTTTGTTTATGAAAATATTCATACAAGTAATAAAAACCCCTTTCATATAAATAACAAGAGTACACTGAATAGAGCACCTTTAACTACACATCACACAGAGAAGTAGGTAAGGAGTCATTAACTTCTGTTAATACTTTGATGTATAAAGTCATAAAAGTCAGGTTAGTACCTCTCTGCTCAGATCCTGTAAAAACCTAAGCAAAACCATCAGATCTGGTTTTGTTAGATACTGTCCACCTCTGACCACTCCTTACAAATCCTTTACTTGAGACTTTTTTTTTTGTCCATTAAGACCCAAACAGAAGAAGTGGCAAGTTTTGGGCTTTTATCAAAGACACTTCTCATAATTTTGTATTTTACCCATAAATACAAATTGCAACTCATTCTTACACATCTCACCACAAGTATATGATGCTGATGGTATCACTCCATGCAAGACCAAATTTTAGTTACACTTTAAAAAAAGGAGAATCAGATGAAGCTAACACAGCAGCAGAAATAAGTATTTATGTGGGAGGGCCCCTGTGGTCTGGGTAAGCAAGCAATGCCAGTGCTGGATGATGCAGCACCTGAGAAGGTCTGAAACTCAGCCACTGCAGAAATTCTGTGTTTAAAGAAAAGCTATTAAGCTACCTGCTGATTATGTTACTTGAATCAAGGAATCAATCTTTCATTTTAGCTGAGGTGGTGTGTTGAGGACAAGGGCAAGATTTACTACTCACAGTAGCTCTTGAGCAGAGCTCTCCTTCCATCTGTCCCTTCACAAGGGAATGTAAGGTTCATCTTTGCTATTATCCAAGTGGATAATAGCAAGCACCAAGATTAGATGGCAAAGCAAACACCAAACACAGGTCTTGATTATCAGTTGCCTCCCTCACAGCAATGGGCCTTTTGTGCAGTGTCTACCATAAAACTGACTGATGTCTCACAGGTTAAAGTGACGAAGGGAACATTCAGCTCTGGCAGGGTAGCATCCCCTCTGGGAACTGATACACCTACCTATATATTGCAACATTTCTCAATTAGTAGTGAGTTTAGACTATTTTAATAACGTCTATGAAATACATAATCAAACTCAAAACAATAGCTACAAAAGCCTTCAAGGCAAGCAAAACATTAAAAACAATGGTAGCACTATATTTGGATTCGTTTCAAATTCACTACAGCGAGATCATTAGAATTCAATTAGGTTTCTACTGAGCTGTAAGGTATTAAATACATAAAATATACATTAATTTTGAGCTGGAGTGGTAATAACTTGTCATTGACAACACAGATGTCTATCACCTTGATAGTTTAAAATTCAGTGCTCCTCTTGCAATGGAGACAGCAAGTCTCTAGCATGTCACAATGATTTGTGATCAATGATTAAAGAGAGATCGTTAGCTTAAATACTCTAAAAACCCAAGTTTTCTGCATGAAGAACCACTTGGTTCTTTCAAACCTGGCTTCTGCATCTTCCATGGAAAATGGCAAAAAACCCTTCCTACACAGTCCTCAATAGAGACACTAGTCCCAGGTATAAGTGGTGAACAACTGCATAACTAACACTACTTTTGTTTCAGAAATTAGGATTATAGCCTTGCAAGTGTTACAGTCTCCCTTAGCTAAATTTTGGCACCACACCTGCCATTCTCTATACCCCTGGTACCACAGCAGATTCAGATACGAATTTCCATGCCACCATCAGCAATTCTGCCACTTCATCTTCTGAGTTTTTAGAACCAGGGTGAGTATCACCCTGTCCTTGTACTGCTGACCAAGTTTTCAGCTACTTCCACGAACTCAGGAAGAAAACATTATCAGTTTTGATGCCTTTTGTTAACCACAAACATTTCAGTGTGTTTCTACATTTAGACTACTAGACACGTGATTTTTTTTGTTTGTTTGAAGGCAGTTGTTTCCTCCATACTACCTCACTTTCTTCTGCCCTTCTGTAATTCTCTTGCTAGCTGGCACACACTAGTGCTCTGCTTCAGATATGATCTCCACATTCTCTACCTGTCTCCTTCACCACACTCCATGTCACCTTGAGAGATTTACATCTTAAAAGCTGTCTGGCTGCTTTCTTTTTAAAAAGCTTCCTCCCCCCAGTCTTTTTTTATAGCATCTCTTTGAATGAGATAGACTTTGATACATGTATTTGATGATGTACAGAAGATTAGAAAGGCTTAAATCTTCCTTTCAAGAACACAAACTAGCCTACTCTCACCTACCATTTCTTTGAACCATGCTGTGTGATAAAAAGTGTGTAATAAGCACAGTTGGTTCACACCATAACATTAGTGTTGCACAAGTAGACACTTCCATAGACTCTTAAATTAGGTCTTTATCCACCACCCCCCCCCCAAAAAAAAAAGTGGGTCAAACAAAAAAATTCCAAAGGCACAAAAGCATGGATCTGATAACTAATGCCACTCCTGAACCTCTTCCAGATTGGCTGGGGTTTTTTTGTTTGTGTTTTTTGGATGGGTATGTTGTTCTTTGCATATTTTTTTTGGTTGTTGGTTTTGTTTTTTTTAAATATATGAAGTGATAGCTGAACTTTATTTGTCCACCCACCTCTTCTCTCACTGCACAGTATCAGCACTGGAATGAATTCAGATTCTACACGAGTAATTTATATATTAACTTAAAAGAAAATCACCCAGAAAAAATAACCAAAATCCCACCACATTATCATCCAGGCTGTGGAGTAGGTTCAGTGGAAGTCAATAAATTCAAACCACTTTGACACACCCTTGTAGGCCAGGGTCCCTGTGGATTATTGACAAACTTACACAAAATCTTTAACAAACAAGAACAGTTGTTTGTCTACAGACTCTGATTATTAGAGGAAAGAAGTGGATGGCAGTAGTTTGTACCTTGTGACCCCCTCTGTAGAGTTGGTCCCTCTACATTGATCACACAGCACACATGCTATACCAACGTTAGGTTTAAATGGCTTCCAAAGGGTTTATACAGAAACAAGATTGATCAGGGAAACATGTTTTCAAAGAAGAGATGACAAGAGCAAAGAGTGCATTTGTGCTCAAAGATATGATGAGTTACAAGTATTATCTCAGTGCTAGCACATTTAAAGTTTTTACAGACAGGCTAAATACAGATCTGCTTTCAAATAGTGATGGATTTTGAGTTGTGAGAGAAGATACAGGAGCAGTAGCATTAGTTCAAATACATGATGAATCAAAAATCTGGAGCATATAGGAGTTTAAGAAGGAGAAGATTCAATACTAGAGACAGAAAACTATAATGATGATGAAAGGACTGGCACATCTCATGAGGAAAGGCTGAGAGCCCTGGGGCTGCCTACCCTGGAAAAGACTCAGAGGGGGGATCTTATCAATGTTTACAAATATCTGCAGGGTGGGTGTCAAGTACAAGGGGCCAGGCTCTGTTCAGTGGTGCCCTGTGGCAGAACAAGAGGCAATGGCAGCAGGGGAAACATGGGAAGTTCAACCTCAACATGAGGAAAAACTTCTTCACTGTGAGAGTGACAGAGCCTGGCCCAGGCTGCCCAGAGAGGTTGTGGAGTCTCCTTCTCTGGAGACTTTCAAGACCCACCTGGATCTGTTCCTATGTGGCCTGCTCTGGGTGATCCTGGTCTCCAAGGGGGTCAAAGTCAAAGTCTACAAGAACTAAACAGATCTAAACAGTGCCATGCAGTCTTAATTTTGTTCATTTTCCCACCCACAGACTGTGCATCACTTGCACAAGAGATATGAATAGCTATAATTTACACTACAGCATTAAGTTTACATTATCTATAGAATTAGTTCTCATCACTTTCTAGAATAATGGTGCTTAGAATGAGGCTAATGCATTTCAAAACAGCTTACCTTGTAGTTCCAGAGTATGGAAGCAGGACCATGATTTACTCACAAGGCACAAGTGAGATTCAGAAATACTAAAATTTTTCTTTAGTCTTTCCCCAAAACCTCAGTGTTTAAGATTTTACTACTTTGTATATTTAACATCCAACTGACATTCACACTTGACTTCCAAGCTTGTATGAAGGCTTCTCATCAACAATTCTTTACAAGAATTTTCCTGAGGCACAGCCATTCATTTTTGCAGACACTTACATAGTTATGTCTTTGCATTGATTGTATAAGGTGCCTTCTAAAGAAAGTATTACCTCACCTTTTATTGCTCCTGAATTCAATTAGATTGGCTCCTTGACCTGACATATCCATAAAGCAAAAAGAAAAATCCTAATATACTTCTATACAGACAGCTGAACTAATCCAATACATAGACACCTACTCCATATGTTTCTACCAATATAACTGCTAGTTATCTCCCCTCCCCTTCTCTCCAACTAGCTGTGGTATCAAAGTAAAATGCATTTGTAATTAACAGGAGTGCATTTGCAGAACTAAACTTGTATTTACATTAGCCTAGAAATTTTTAATTAATTTATTCTTTTGGATCTGAAGTATTGAGAAATTCCCCATTTATTCCAAATTAAAATAAAATAATAAACTCCAAGCACAACACTGGATATGTTCTCCCCACACTGACATATCTTAAAGTATGAGGAATGGCCCTATCATTCTTTGCAGCCATTTCAGCTGCAGTGAAACGGGTGAGCAGGCAACTGAATTCAGGATTGTGGCCAAGCTACAAGTCCGAAGTCTCATCAGAGGCTCCAACCACCAGGCCACAATTCTGTTATATTAGATTTTAATTTTTTCTTAACCTGTTAATTACATCAACAATAGAACAGATTTCACATAACTAATGGTGCAGTGTTTCTCAGGAGGATTTGAGGCTGCCAGCACAAGAATATTTTAAAGCTTTTAAAACACCTAGGTTTTTTTATAGTAGAGCCCTATGGAATGTGATGTAGTGGACTGCATCCTCTCACATAAGGCTGCTGTTTCCATCTTTAGCGTGCTTAACATATAGGAGAGATCCATGTCACAAGGATACTGTGCAGCTGGCCTTGGAGCATTAAAACAGGTTTTAAAATGAAATATAGTTAAAAAAGCAATACATTTTAACACAGGGAAACATGCAGACCAGTGGCCACAGTTAAATTTAATCAGAATCCACACTCCATTAGCAGCTGGAAGAGTTCCAGGAGCTGCCTGTGCCCTTGGCCAGCTGCCAAGACCACCGATTGTGTTTTAAATCCCCTGAAATTACAAGGATGTATTTGAATTTGCCAGTCTCCACTTTTGGTACAGTATCTAGAGTTTTCTTTTCTTGCACATATAAAAAGCGGTACACAGGCAGACATCTAAATTTTAGATATGTTTGCTACCTTTTGCAAAGATATTATTAAGCCTGACATTTCCAGGTTTCTTGTGCCACAGGAAAGCAAGTCTCTGGTGTCACCTACCATGAAGAAACTACAGCTAGCAACCAAGATTTGAATTCAGGTATGAAATCTAATGTACAGAGATAATGATAGTTCTCAAGCTTTTACCAGTGCTATCTACATGTATGCTAGAGCCAAGCATGAAACTCTTGTCCAAAACCTCATTCAAGCCTACTGCTCATTGGAGTTATGATGGGCTAATGCCCAATATGTAGCTCATAAAATAGCACTGTTGAGAAACTGCTGAAAGGAGGAGGAATTGTTAAAATCAATCACAACAACAAAAAGTTTTTATGATGCAACATCAAAGTGAGATAAGCTAGTTCAGCCACAAAGAAAGCTGGGTAGTGTAACATCTCCAGGAACACCTGCACATGCAAGCAGTCACAATTCTCTCAAGATCTTCATATCACAATATTTTATTGATCTAAGGTATCAGAAACCATTCCTGTTATGAAAAGAAAAAGGCAAATAACTGAGACACGACTGAAATGACTTGCAGAAACAATGGTAGAAAGGGAAGCAGAAAATAAAACCAAAACAACAGCCAAACAAAACAAGCAACCCATAAAGCACAGCACTGGTTCAGCAGCAGGTCCAGAATACTCCAAAAGCCTCTGATGCACATATCCTAACTGGAGTCAACTCTGAAGACTCCTCAAGCCCACACTGAGACCTGGTGTCACTAAAGAAAAGGAAGCTAGAATATTTGCAAAGTGTTTGCACTGTAGCTCACACACAGGCTAGAACCCAGTCTTGAGAGCACATTGGTATCTTAAGTACTGCCAGGTATCAAGCTTGATATACAGAAGGTTAGCAGCATAAGAAAGTGAAAATACTCCTTGTCAGAGGAACTGCTTCAATCTCAGACTACTGCACGCCACAGAGCAGCACCTTGGAGTGACCTGTGCTCAGCACCCAGGCCTGTGGCTGTCTAAGCCAGCTCAGCCAGATCCAGCCTCATACCCCTCTGGCATTTGATAGGCCTTTTGTTGAGCTCAGCTGGTGGAGACCAACTCAACCAGTAGCCAGCAGTTAGATCAGCTCAGGCTGAGAGTTTCCAGCCTTTTGCTTCATGGCTGAATGATATGATTTGCCACTTGGCAAGTGCGAACAGTTTTGTCTCCTCTTCCACGCTCTACCAACCCCTGCAATCAGAAAGGAAGTCCATTCAGACTAGAAACACAGCAAACTGAGCCCAAAATAAAACAAAACAAAAGCCCAAAACAGACTTTATGCCAGATTAGTCTCTGTTCTTTTAGCAAGCTAAGTTCAGTTACTGCATGATCAAATGCTAGGATGCAGCATAAGAAGCAGGAACTCAGCCTCTTTTTTGTGAGGACCACAGACACAGTTGAGAAGGGTTTGATCAGAGCTGTCCCTTTACCTTATGTCACAGGTAGTGCTGCTGATCTGCTGCAATTTGTACTGATGTGACACAGTCTAGTAGAATGAGTGCATAAGAAAAGACAAATAGGTCACTCAGGGCAGAAACCATTGAATTTGAAGCATGTCTTTTCTTGGACTGGCAGACAGAAGAGACTTTTGTCAGTCTCTGAACAAAGACAAATTAAAATGGCGTGTTGAACAGCAGTAGATGGAAAATAAGTTGTTTGGGTTTTTTTAGTAAGCCAGTTAACTATTATATATAATACACCATATAACACAGCAGTGCACTGTGGCTGCAAAGAAAAAAAAATAAATTTCAAGTCCTATATTTTTTTCCCATGTAAATATACCCGTTTGCTCAAGAAAGCTACAGAGTAGCACTGCTATGAGAGTTTGCAAGGGTACCCAATATAAATGAAGTTAAAACTAAAATAAGGCTGAAGAAATGCAAGACACTAAAAGCAACAGCTTGTTCCCACTGTGGGGACTCATTGCCCAGCTACTCCCTGCACTCTGCCAGGCAGTTCTGCCCTACCCCTTTTGCACTGGTTCTCATACTTATCTGATCCCACCAGAAGCTAATTGCTTAACTTCCTAAAAATATCTACTCCTCCTCCCTAAGAGTATGCTTTTCCTGCTGAATTGCTAAGTTAAACTGCTTGGCCAAGAGTACAATACAGTGAAAAAAGTAAGGAAGAACAGGACTAAGACCAACAACTCCTGCTGCTGAAAGGAGGTAAAATAAAGCAACATCTAAAACTAATCCGCAAGTTAAAGTTACCCCTTCCAAGACTTCTTGTGGGAGCATACAGTCAGATTCTCCAAAGACATGTAGATGCAAACAAGCTAATACAGCATTACTTATCTGGTCAATTATTATTCAGAGTAAGCACAAATTATCTCTTGGGTGAAAGACTAAGACAACCTAGACTGGAAAGGGACACAGCCACAAAAGTGTTAAGTTGATGTACATTCAAAAATAGAATATACTCTAAGCATGGGGAAAAAATGGATACCATTTCTTTCCTGTAAAACAATACTCCACAGCCTTACATAATACCAGCAAGGAATCACATGAGAGGACCAGCAGAAAAGGGTAGAATATTTTTCCAATTTCTTGACAAAGACAAGGTTTCTTTACCACTTAGTGCAAAAGCCTACACCATTAAAGACCAAAGACTAAGATGGATTCAGTTTAATAGATTCATTTTTAGGTTTAGCAATACATTTAGACTTGGTGTCAGTGTCTTCCATTGAGACAAACAGATGCATTTCAAACATCCCCAAAAGTTACCACAGCTATGAACCAACTGTATTTCAAAATGTTTTATTGTTTGTTTTACAAAACACCATAAAGAAACTACACCTTCATTTCTTTACACTGCAGCTGGCTAGCATTTGCTGCAAAATAAGTTTGCAGCACTTTTTCTCTAGAAAAAGACTGTCATTTAAACTGGCAGTATCAGAGTCATTCTATTTTAATGCTGCTTTTTGTGACAAAATGCAATACTGCTTAAGTGTTAAAAAAGGGTGAAGCTCATTAGAAGAGACCTGATCAGACAGAATTTGGTTTCTGTTGCTGGATGACAAGCTCAAGAATAAACCACCTTTTTCCACTGGTAAAGCATATATCAGCAGAAAATGTCAAGCAGCAGCAGACTTCAGGAGGTTTAACTTTTCCTTCTATTGCTCCTCTCCTTGATCACCCCCAGAATTAACAATTTACAAGTTTTTGGAGTCTGTGCTGGGAGATAAACCACTAAAGGCCAGAAGTTATGGTTTCACAGCTGGCTTAGACCGAGACAGCCTCTCCTCTGCAGCAAGGAATCACAGCCCAACTCCCAACATGCTCTCTTGCCCCCTAACTGCTCCTACTAGTGCTTACAAAGGCCACAAGAAGAAACAAGTCGTTTTGCTCATTATTTTAAACAAAAGGAACTTGCATCCCATCCCTGGGCTCTCTCTGCCTTCAGAGAGGATTTGTTTCCAGCAGGACACAGCTGCCCTGGTTGCCCATGAGGCCAGACTGGCACTGCTGGCAGAAGGGCTCCCCTGTGCCCGCAGGAAGGCTTGCTCTTGGGCAGGAGCACCTCTCTGCACTGCTGTTCCCTCACGTCTGCTCACTCTAGCAATGAAGCCCTGCCTCTGCTTAAGTCAGCCAGAAATCAGAAAACAATGGATCTGTCCAAAAAACATGGAAATCCCCAAACAAAATTCCCCCATCCCAGCATACGCCCTCCTCCCCTTCCAGATGGAGAGGAGGAAGGTGCTTTAGACCTCTGGAAATCTTTAGGAGCTAGGTCATTACATTGCAGCTTTACTGGCTTCAGGTTAAATATTTTGTGCTTCCTGACCTTAAGTACTCCCTCTGAGGGGAATTTAAGAAAAAAAAAAAGAAAAAAAAGAGCTAATATATAATTGAAATAGTACATTAGTAAATCACCAAGGAAAGTTAACAAGATTAATTAAATGCCTTCATTTTCATAGCATGGGGGCTACGTGACAAGGAAAAATGTCACTTATGTAAAAGATGTTTATATTCACACAGGAAATATTCTATACTTCCAGTAAAGCCATGAAGCTATTCTGCAGTCACAGCCTGGATAGTTAAAAGATGATTAATGACACCGTGGAGAGTTTCCATTGATTGTTTGCTTAGCTCAGCTCTGAAACTATCTTGCACTACTTTTTTGTTTCAGTCAGTTATCTTTCCAAAACTTTAGGTATCCACACGATAAGCACCTCTACCCCATCAGTCACCTTTTATGCTTTTAAGAGCACATTTCACTGCCTATAACCTGGGTGAGCACGACTAGCCTGGGAGCAGAGCTCTAGGCTGGATTTGTTTGACTGCATTTCCATCACTGTTTTATTTAATATGCCCTTCCAAGGTAGCTGCAAAGCTGTCTGCTCACGGAGGGAGCTGGGAAACAGACAACTAGTGCCACAGTGAATCCCGCCAACTCCCCAGTCAGATTCTCCAGAGCACTTTCCTTTTCGCATTACTATGCAAATATATGCAAACGTACAGGATCTCAAGCCTTTAGAAAACCCTTCACAAAGCAGGTTACAGGTTAATTAGGTGGGAAATCAGCTGCTCTGGAAGATACAGGAAAAAAAATCAACCATCTTTTGACTAGTTGATTTATTACAAAAAATCAAGTACGAAAAAATTGCACGCTCTCCTCAGTTACATAGTAGTGCTGTGACTCACTGCACACTATTTTCTGTTCAAGGAGTCTAAAAACTGAGCATTTTCATTCCTAATTTGTCAGGCTTTTTAAGAAAATGGTCTCTGAAGCCTCCGTTTGCAAGACTTGTTAGAGCAAAATGATCCCAAAGTACATCAGATGCAAAAGGTGGGACTGAACCCCTTTTGTCCAACCTACCTCAAGCTCTAAGCCATGAGAAAACAAAACACTTGGAGTGAGCCAGCCAGACATGTGGGTGTTTTCCAAAGAGTGATGGAGAAGTTTGGTCAAACTGCATAGAGATGACTGTATGGCACAACTGCACCACCAACAATGTTCTAACAAGTTTCAGCAATCCTGGACTAAATATATTTCAACAACAAGAGATCATTTTTATAAAAGTACCCTATATGGTTACATGCTGCAGAATGAGATGTAAAATACTTGGCACATCAAGCACATGAGGAGACGGAGTAACACAACGACCCAGACAACTACTGTTACCCACAGTGCAGTCTGGTTCAGAAAATGGGGTGCATTGGAATCATGGAGCAAAGCTTCAGACATCCTCCATAGTATCTGGAAAACAGTATTTGCACCTCTCAGCTGAGCCACAGGGCAGAGGAGGTGACAACAGTAGCTTCTGGAAGACTTATTGTAGGGTTCAGTTCCTTAGTCTATGAAGTAAGGGGATACATCAGCTAGCAGGAGTCTAACAAACCAACTCTGAGCTCAAACCTGGCATCTAGGAAAGCAGTGCTGAAGGAGGGAGAACATGCAGCTCAAGGTTCATGCTTTACTATCTCGGCCTTCTCAATTCTTCCACATATTTGAAGACACAGCATTACATTTAATCATCCAAGTGATCCACGCCAGCTTGTACTAAGTCAGCTTTTCAGTAGTAAGTTAAGAAAAGCAAGGAAACCTCCCCAGTGAAAGTACTTTTCTTGATGAGTAGCTATACAACTTCCACTTAAAGTCTCCAGACCCAAATGCATGTTCTTCCTTTAACAAAGGGCCTCATCACCTTATTTTTTAAATATAAGCAGTCCTTGCAATATCAGAAACTAGTTAGCTTCCAAATTCAAAGCATTTGACTAGTAAGTTCAATGTTGACAGAACATTTCAAACACCACTCCCCATGCCCTCTTTTTTTTTTTTTTGTGGAGGAACAAGCTGTAACATGTGTCAAGAGTCTATTAGCAGCACACAGCTCTTCCCTGGCATTTTTGCTTATTTTGAACAATACTGGTTTCTTGATAAGATTTTCACTGAAGAACAAGAAGCTCAGAAATATTAGTTGTGTTTATACAGGACACAATTTTCCTGGATGTGTTCAGTTCAGAAAAGGCTCTGTAAATAAAAGCAAGCAGGGTACTTCAGCTTCAGGTGTTAAATCCCAGCAGGGGAGTACAAGGGTGACCCCCTGGGCCAACTCAACTACAGCAAGTAACACACATTGACATAAACCATCACATTTTAACTCTGCTTTGTAAGCAATGGAGCACAGGATGCATTAAGACTATAAATGCAGTTTAAAATTTACTTTTAGCCTTTCTATTAAGGTAAACATATGCACATAGCAACAGCTACTTAAGTGACTGTACCACTGCCTGCCAGATAGATGTATTTCTATTGTCCTCAACTTCTTACATACACTTTATTTCCCGACTTCTGTTCAGCATTGTGCTGCCACAAGAACAGGATGGTGTCCTGTGACAAAGCCAAACAAGAGGAATTGTTTTCCTGCCCTTAGTAACTCTTAAGACATGTAGATAAACAAGCATTTTTACATGCCAAGTAACATTAAGGATGGCTTAGCCAATTCAGCAACACAAAGACACCCTCCAAACTACTGGACAATGGTTGGAAACATGCCTTTTTGGAAAGAAAGGAGTGCATTTTGAAGGGCATTTATCATGGTATGAACAAGACCTGGGGCACATCACTCCTGCTGAGTCACCACCGTTCACATCCCAATGGACCTTCATCTTTCAGGTGACCAACACATCATCCAGGAGGAGCCACTACTTCCAGGCTCTTCTAGTAAATTCTTAGGTGCTCAGCCTTTAATTGGGAAGCAAGTCATGTTCTACCTGAAAACCTTACAAAGTCATTCACAAGAAAATGAGAAAGTTGATGACTTAAATATGAAAGCTGGGGAGATTTCCTCAACAAGATAGGAGTATTAAAAAAAAATAAAATAATCCTACCAGGGAGTAATTTGCAATATACAGTCTCCAAAAATTTTGCAAGTACAAAAATAGTATCTGAAGAGTAATTAGCTTGAAAACATAATTAAAAACACCACTACCAAACACACATCACTGCTGTATGTAGGGGGAAAAAACCACACCCTAACAAGTACTACTGGGAGATGTGATGGAAAAGGAAAGAAACCCACACCCCTCTCCCACCAAGAATAAGGCACAGAGCCCTAGGAAGGTTCAAGATGATCGAGATTTCAATCTGTTGTGGGTACATCAAAGCAAAACAGTAATGAACGGAGGAGGGAGGAGGATTCCATGAGCCCAGGGACATCTGAACCCTATTAACATCCCTGAGCCAACATAGCCCGAAGGACATTGCTCACTCAAATGAAATAACCAGCTACAACTGCCTGCAGCTGTAGGTAGGGAAGAGAAAGCAGCATTGTTGAATCAGCTGAAGCCCAAAATAACAGTTAGGAGAAAATGCTACGTCAGGAACTCCCACATCTATAGAAATGGGTAAGAGGTTCTGAAAGCAGTGGCTGCAGTGCTTTTTTGCCTGAGAGCAGGTACACGTGTTTGTCAGCAAGCACTGAGACTTTCTCTGTGTATCAGTTTCACCGTTTGTCTTCATTGGGCCTGAAGAATCCAGAAAGCTTTTCTTGTTTGTTTGATCCCATCCACTGTTCAAGCACTGGGTTGCATATCACAGATTGCAAATGAATTGTGAGTCAGACTGAACACTCACCTGACAATTCTGCAAGACCTAAAAATAATTATACCAGAAAAAAAACCTCCAATTCTCCTTTGCTAACCTTATTATCAGAATAATAATCAGGGGGGGAAGTCCAGATCAGCAGGGAATCCCTAGTTTGCCTCAGCCCCAAGCTGCTGCACAAGAGGGTGGTGCTGAGCTGCAGCACCTCCCTGAGCATCTGACTCTGCCTTTCAGTTGTGAGTCATTTGTGAGTCCTCCAGCTGCATCTCTGTGGTGACTGAGGAGGAGGTTGGGTATGGGCTTTCCAGTGAAGTCAGCTTCTCTGAGACTTATCTCTTCTCAAAAGACAACCAGCTCCTTTGAACAGCCAACTGAGACAGTGTGTTCGTAAGCACTACTTCAAGGACTTACTGTACAACTGATTTTGAGTATAAGCCTTTAAATGTTATCACTACTTGAACCAAACAGTGTCAGATATGACTTTACAAATCAAGAACTGATTTGCATACCATCTTTCTAACTGGAGTTGTGTATCTTATATAGGCTGTATCAGTAAGTCTGGAAGGGATCACATTTTTCTTTCAGGATTTGAAAAGGTACAGAAAACCCCTAGATCAGAAATTGTACACAAAGACAAGCCCCAGAAGAGAGACATCTACCCAAACAACATCTGTGGGACTGTTTTCATTATTTGCAAGAGAAAAATCATGCAGCACTTCATGAAAAAGTCACTCAAAGGCACACATTTTAGTGCCTTGAATGCAAGGATTTGTGCCACTGTTCTCTAAACAGAAACCAAAAGTAAACTAGTCTACCATTAGGCCTTTATTAAAGAAAAAAAGAAAAAGAAAAAGAAAAAAGAAAAAAGGCAAGATTAGAATTGTAACTTCAAAAACTGAAATAAAAATATAAATAGATACCCCATTCCTCACCCAACTACTTCCTCAATTGCTGGTATTTTGCAATTTGGTCTCACAAAACTAGTTCTAGGCTCACATCAAATTATAAACCCCAGAAAGACTGAAGCAGGAATCTCAAAGATTAGCAACCTTGTTTTTCTTATGTTAACCTTCTGATTATTGCTCAGCTCCAGACAACCACAATACATCAGATTTGCACATTGTAAAGGCCCTGACAGTTACATACTCAAGAGTATTTCTCTCAGTTACATACTAAAATCTATTTCTCTCTGAGCTCCTCTGGAAAGTCTTCTGTTACAAACATCCAGAACCCAACCCACGATGAGGACACCACATCATAACACCAATGAATACTCTCTAAGTACAGGCAACTTACACAGCCCAGAAAGAAAACAAGTACACTGCACAAGAAACAAAACCAGCAACACCACAACATCAGAACACGCTGTAGCACACGTGGTTTTGGTACTTAAATGATCTAGCAACAGTCTACAAAACACTGGCCAACACAATCAAAGCAGAATTAAACTGTTCAAGAGACTTTTAAGTCTACTTTGCAACAGGACATGTTGCAGTTGAAGGGTATTATATCAAAACTATTAGTTTAAATAACAGAATTATTGAGGCTTGGCACCACAAGCTAATCAGATATTGCTCATTTTCAATTCAGTATAATCAAATTGTTACTAAGCTGCTTTCTTTTCACTGGTCTCAGGCTAACCCAGTTGGCTATTTTCCTCCTCTAAAATACAAAAAAAAAGTCAATGACTGCTACAGCTACATGCTTGATACCCTACAAGAGGATACTTAAGGCAGGATTCTCAAGAATTGCTACAGTTTAGGTGTTCCAAATCTTAGTTTTACCTCCAAGAGTAACTTCAAAAGTCTCAGCCCCTAGGAAGCCAGGACAACTTTTCTGAAGACTTACTCTCTACTTGGACAGGGAAACAGAGGTCAGATGGTTCAGCATGTTCCATAGAACAAGACTGAAAAGATAACCAGAAACCACCAGGTCCAACACAGACAGTACTCTCTTTTAGAAAATATGTGACTATTGCAAAAGTTTAAGATAGTTGAGCAAGGTCTCCATGTCGAAAGTCCAGGATCCACAGGAAGAGTTTCTCTACTCCAG
>VYZU01056137.1:552-19965 GCA_013401355.1 Ceyx cyanopectus | reverse complement strand
TTTTTTTTTTTTCTTTTTAGTAATAGAGGCACAATTAGTCTAAAGATGTGGTTGATTCAGTCTACCCGTGGTGGGTAACTTGCTTAACTGGGACAGAGTGAGTGGGTAGCATGTGCCTGGTAGAAAATAATTTTTTATATAAGTACTGTTTGTCATCTTCATATTAGTTAATCTACTTATCTTCAATAGCCAGATCTGGATTTTTTTGGGTGTATGTGTACACTATATGCTCTAATAAATATTCTATTAAGACTGAGATGTGCTCAGGTTTTTTTTAATGGGTGTTGCTATGATTCAGGCTGTATCAGTAAGTCTGGAAGGGATCACATTTTTCTTTCAGGATTTGAAAAGGTACAGAAAACCCCTAGATCAGAAATTGTACACAAAGACAAGCCCCAGAAGAGAGACATCTACCCAAACAACATCTGTGGGACTGTTTTCATTATTTGCAAGAGAAAAATCATGCAGCACTTCATGAAAAAGTCACTCAAAGGCACACATTTTAGTGCCTTGAATGCAAGGATTTGTGCCACTGTTCTCTAAACAGAAACCAAAAGTAAACTAGTCTACCATTAGGCCTTTATTAAAGAAAAAAAGAAAAAGAAAAAGAAAAAAGAAAAAAGGCAAGATTAGAATTGTAACTTCAAAAACTGAAATAAAAATATAAATAGATACCCCATTCCTCACCCAACTACTTCCTCAATTGCTGGTATTTTGCAATTTGGTCTCACAAAACTAGTTCTAGGCTCACATCAAATTATAAACCCCAGAAAGACTGAAGCAGGAATCTCAAAGATTAGCAACCTTGTTTTTCTTATGTTAACCTTCTGATTATTGCTCAGCTCCAGACAACCACAATACATCAGATTTGCACATTGTAAAGGCCCTGACAGTTACATACTCAAGAGTATTTCTCTCAGTTACATACTAAAATCTATTTCTCTCTGAGCTCCTCTGGAAAGTCTTCTGTTACAAACATCCAGAACCCAACCCACGATGAGGACACCACATCATAACACCAATGAATACTCTCTAAGTACAGGCAACTTACACAGCCCAGAAAGAAAACAAGTACACTGCACAAGAAACAAAACCAGCAACACCACAACATCAGAACACGCTGTAGCACACGTGGTTTTGGT
This sequence comes from Ceyx cyanopectus, assembly GCA_013401355.1. Classification (NCBI taxonomy): domain Eukaryota; kingdom Metazoa; phylum Chordata; class Aves; order Coraciiformes; family Alcedinidae; genus Ceyx; species Ceyx cyanopectus. Next base: position 18,823 of record VYZU01056137.1, on the reverse strand, counting down.
ACTTAAATGATCTAGCAACAGTCTACAAAACACTGGCCAACACAATCAAAGCAGAATTAAACTGTTCAAGAGACTTTTAAGTCTACTTTGCAACAGGACATGTTGCAGTTGAAGGGTATTATATCAAAACTATTAGTTTAAATAACAGAATTATTGAGGCTTGGCACCACAAGCTAATCAGATATTGCTCATTTTCAATTCAGTATAATCAAATTGTTACTAAGCTGCTTTCTTTTCACTGGTCTCAGGCTAACCCAGTTGGCTATTTTCCTCCTCTAAAATACAAAAAAAAAGTCAATGACTGCTACAGCTACATGCTTGATACCCTACAAGAGGATACTTAAGGCAGGATTCTCAAGAATTGCTACAGTTTAGGTGTTCCAAATCTTAGTTTTACCTCCAAGAGTAACTTCAAAAGTCTCAGCCCCTAGGAAGCCAGGACAACTTTTCTGAAGACTTACTCTCTACTTGGACAGGGAAACAGAGGTCAGATGGTTCAGCATGTTCCATAGAACAAGACTGAAAAGATAACCAGAAACCACCAGGTCCAACACAGACAGTACTCTCTTTTAGAAAATATGTGACTATTGCAAAAGTTTAAGATAGTTGAGCAAGGTCTCCATGTCGAAAGTCCAGGATCCACAGGAAGAGTTTCTCTACTCCAGTGTTTTTCACAATGGGCAACAGTATGACAGGGCTACTAAATATGAAATTGAGGTGTAGACAGGAGTTCACTGGTCACAGTACACACTAGAGCTATGAGAGTCCCTCCAACTAGAAAAACTCAAAGTACGCACAAATTTAATGTAGACCTCCATACCGTGGAGGTCTTTTCCCTCCACTCTCCCTGCAGTGTTTACAACTCCCCTTTTAATTTGGGACTAACACAAGTGGATAGAGCCTGTTGTGGTATAAAATCCCTGCTCAATTTGCTCTTCTGCACTATTTTTTCCTCTAGCATATCTCCCAGATGAACTCACCACAGCATCAGATGAGTGCTCAAGAGTGGAAACAAGTCCAGCAGCCCCAGCTTTGGCTGCTTCTGCACTGCAGGGGCTGGGGTTTGACTAACCTGATGCCAGCTTAAGCCACCACTCCCTTGGAGAATTTACTGTGCACCCTCTTTTTTCTCTGCACCAACTCCACATTCTCTGTGCTGTCACAGCCGTTTGCCTGGCTGGACAATGAACTTCAGTGAACTACAGTGCACCTAAAAACTCCTCAAAAGTTATTATTTTTTCTAGGTTATTACTTTGGAGCTGGGCAATTACTGATAAGGAAAACAGATATGGCTGCACTTGTTAACCAGGAAGACAGGAATGGCAGAGACTTGATTGATACAATGCAAACATTAGAATAGCAATGTTGTGAGATATGAGACAGCACAGAGAACGTGGAGTTGGTGCAGGAAAAAAAGAGATGACAGAGACATCAGGAGGGACACTGGAAGAGGTGAGAGATTCAACCAGTTAACTCAAGCAGCTGCAAGGTGGTTCTGAAAGTTGCACTCTCTCCAAGGAGCTCCACAGGCTTTCTAATAATGCCACACACAGGAATGTGATCTTTTTTTCTTTCAGTTTTCTCTTACAATTTAAAAGGATCGTGCATATACTCACAGCTGTATTAAGAATATTAAGGTTGCCTTGGGAACTTACAATGCACACAAAAGAGCTGGATTAAACTAATTACCTTGCCTCAGTACACAAGGTAGCTGTTCACCAAGTCCAATGAAAAATAAGTACTGTAAAAGGTATATGGCCATTAAGTATTTCTACTGCAAGCTATTCAGCCCCACTCTTTGAAGGTAAAGCTAATGTTTTCTTTTCAGTTTGTGACATCCATCACTACAGCATTCAGCTACTACAATTTTCACAACACCCTTATTAAGCAATCTCTCAACACAAAACTAATTAACTTATTATAGAACAGCCCAGGCTCTGCAGAGGATCATAAGACAGATGTTCACATTGCAAACCACATGCAAGAAGTTACCATCTCAACAATTCAAAGCCAGCCCATTTCACCACATACCGGGGCACAGACCATGAAAACTTAGGTTTGTCATTACCATCCCATAGCCAAGGCAGCAATATCTGACACTGCTTCAGCTACTTTGCTAAGTGCAAACATGTACTTTACCAACCAGAAAAATGAGAAAATCAGGACTTACTAGACAACTACATAGTAAGCATCAAGTATAAAAAGGGGAAAAACACAGAAACAGGCCCTGGGAGTAATCATAATATAAAGTAATACTGAGTCCATCACCAACAACAGCAGTCACAATCACTTAAAAGTCAGGAAAAAAAAAATAAAAATAAACATGTACTTTCAAGCATTGAAGTATCTCATAGTTCAACAAACATGTTTTATCTTGTAGCTCAACAAAGATGACTAACCTTTTGACAGGACAAAAGATCTGTAAGCCAACATGACTAGAGCTCCAAATGCTTATCCCTGTGAAGATCACACTGAAGATCTGTAAATAATAGGTAGTTTCACCTTGCTCTAAAGTTGTCATGAAGTTGCATAACACAGCCAGCCTGGGGAACCCTGTGGCACAAGATGTTTTCAAGGAAGAGCAGAAATCAGGACTGTGCAGCAGGAGCTGAATAACGGGGTGAGTCAGTTATATTCAACAAAGTTTGTCACCCTGAAACTACAGGAGGAAAATAAACATCTGTCAGGTTCTGGCCAATGGGTATAATGCAAGAGGCTGCTTTAATGAGCAAGGAATTTGAAAATAATCCCCTAGAGACTCTTTAAGGCATCTGCTGCAGGATACTCAAATAAGATGACTAAGTTGAGTCAGCAAAACAAATTTGTGCTGCCTGTTTGCCTCAATGAACACTGTCCATCCCTCCCTGTTGTGGTTAATGAAATTCAGTTTCAAAACCTATAGAAAAAAACCAAACCAAACCAACAACAAATTCAACCCCAGCTTTTGGAGCACGTTACCCTGCACAACAGAAGAAACTACAGAAAGCAGATTTGAAACTGCTGAAAACTCTTTTCACAGCTCTTCCCATCTACTGTCTAGTAAGAGCCATTGTACATGTCCCTTTCAATAGCTCAGAGAAGAACATTAAATATCCCCCCCCATTTGTATTTCATTCAGGAATGATTACTACCTTTAACTTAACCAGGATAAATATTTACAACTCGTATTTGTCCATCCACTCAATTGCAAAAGCAATATCAAATTCATTTCTGCAGTGCACAGAGCTTCACACCCAAAAAATGAACCAACTTTTCATAAATAGCTCTTCCTGTTCTCCTTCCCTCTCTAGACAAACATTTGGGCTGAGTGCCCAGCTGACTTTCTTTTCAAACAGGTTTAATAGCTTTATTATCTGCTCTGCTGTAATCAATGCTTTTTAATACATTGTTTCTTCCTGCTTCTTTGAAAGAAGCTTCTCCCAAGTAGTCTACCACCACCTTTAATTAATAAGGTTTGTTGTTCTTCTCCAAGCTCACTGTTAGGAATCTCCTTAACTCTAAGATAGTAACCACAGTTTTACTTCAAAGTCATTCTGAAAAGCCACTTGGAGCACAACTTCAGCAGTGATGCTCTGGCATTAAATGCAAATACTAGCACTGCAGCTGACAACACAAGTGAGAGCAGCTCTCCTTGTCTGAAGGCAGTTTCCAACGTTGAGCTGACAGATGATGCCATGAGCCAATATGATAGCCCCAAACCCTCAGGCCTTCACTAGTCGCAGCAGCATTCAACAGTCTTTTTAAAACATGGACCCAGAAGTTCTCTAGTAACTTACAAAGATGCACTGCTAATAGCAAGTTTTGTGGGCTTGCTTGTGTGGATTTCCATCCCCCACACACTTCTCATCAAGGAAAGTGATCACAAATGTTAAATCAGCAGGTTTTATTTCAGAGGGCATAACCTAACTTTGCATTATTGTAGGCTTCATCTTTCTAATTATCTACTCAAAGCTCTTTTCAGTGTCATCTTCCTACATGTACAATGTTTCAGGATAGGAAAGAGAGGCTAGGTAAATCAGTTCTAATAAACTTGATTCATGCCACAGACTGAGAAGGTACATGTTTACCTACCAAACTCTCCAGGGCCATGTTAAAACATAAGGATGGGCATGACTAAGTGAGCTATTTGTGTATTTGTCTGCATGAAAGTTTGTAACAGGAAGGAAAAGTATGCTAGCTAACAAAAACAAACAGACAACTGACAAGAACAGACATTTTATAGCTTTCTGCAGAAATACAGAAGCTTTCCTAACCTGATGAAATATACCCTAGTATGTATGAAAGGGAAAGATGCATGTACTTTTCAAACCGGTATTTTTTCCTCCCCACTTCTTAACAGGGAATGAATCCAGGAGTTACACTGGCAGATAGAGGAGTCCCACAGCTCTTGCTCCTTTTATCATTCTGCCCTGGTGTTGTTCCACTTCTGCTAAAAAGATCAATCCTGATTACAACCGAGCGAGCGACAGCAGCATCAGGCTCACACTGCCTCCTGTGAGCAGCTGAAGGAGGTCGTGGAATTTATTATCTGTTGAATTCTTCACCCACAGCAACTATGTGCTTTCTAATGCACTCTGGAATATGCTGGGGGGGTGGGAGTCATTTGATCCCTACATTCTCATTGTTTCACTTGCTTATTAAGCAGCAATTGCCTTTGAGAAGTCGGGTGCTGCTAAATTTTTAGATCAGCTTGTAATCATCCAAGAAACAGATGGTGATTACAGATGCCAGGGAGGGCTGGGGAGGGGGTGTGGTGTGTTTTGGTTTGTTGTTTTGTTTTGGTTTGGATTTTTTTTGTTTGGTTGTTTTTGTGTTTCAGTTTGTGTTTTGCTTTGGTTTCTTTTTTTTTAATTTGTGCAGTATGTCAATAACTTCATTAGGCATTCATTCTCTTCTCCTAAAATATATTTAATTTACTGGTTGATGCAGTAGGTGATGTCTCCAGCAATCTGTTCTTTAATCTAAAAATTAGTTACAAAAAAAACCAAACAAAAAACAAAAAACCAAGCCAACTTCTATTAAATTTCTTCAGTCTTTATGTTTTGAAGGACCTACACCTAGCTACCTACAGATTCCCAGCTTTCCTGGGAGGCAGCAAACCAACATGAGTGAGAGCAGACTCATCATCAGTATCATCATAGGCTGTAGAAAACACAGGCTTTCATTTTTGGCATAGAAAGCAAGGAGGGAAGAATTATTAAAAAAAAAAAAATAGGCAGAAAGTTACATGCTACCTTCCCTCCCTCTCCTCCTTCCCATAGTTTATGGAAACCCATCTGCAGTGACAACATGGAGGTAAGAGTAAGGATGTTATTCACCAAATGAGTTGTAAAGGGAATATTCTTACTAGTGACTAAAAATATAGCTTTAAGTCATACTAAGCACTCAGTTTAAATATTTGTTTCAGCAGAACAGCCAGATTATCTTTGACACAGGGTAAAAGACTGAGATAAGATCAACTCTTAATGATGCAGATGCCTGCAAGATCCAAGCACACTGACAATTAAGTCTCTGCTGCTACAAGGCATCAGTATTATAATCTCATCTACAAAGTGGGACACAGTTGCTTTCCCTTTCACTTCGCAGCAAGTTCCACTCAGCAGCATTATTTCAGTGTATTGAGAAAAGATTCACAGCTCAATGTGAGCACATTTTCTTTCTTATCAACATATTTGGATATGTTTACATGTTATCCCCTCACATGCACTGCTAAATTATTACTGAATTGGACTGCATTACAGAGCAGGATTTTGCATAAGGTGTCTCTATACTTCTACCTAAACACCAACTGATACCACCAAAGCAATTTGTTTACAGTTTCTTTAATGGGAGGGGGGCAATTTATAAGAACCTTGGGTAACAGACAACTCCCTATGGATTTCTTTCTCCCCATTAAGAATTCATGCCTTTGCTGTAAGCCCTCTGCTTTGTGACACCAATGCCCAAGATCTCACTTCATGGAGTCATGTTTCATCCTAGGACAGGAGAATTAAGAATTCTTGTAACGTTTTCCTTGGATGAAGCATCTTCACACATTCAATTTAAAAATAACCAAAAAAAAAAATCCTCCAAAACTCAACTATCAACTATAATGGTATTTTGGCCCCAAGATCAAAAAGTTTAAAAGCCTGCAGAAAAATCTGCTTTTCCCTTTTTATCTTCAAGTGCTTCCTTCCAATGTATGCTGCATCCTGTCAGAAATTTGGGAACTGCCTCTCAGCTTCACTGTTTCAATACATACTTATCTCCCAAGACAGTTAGTAAGACTCAGAGACTGCTATTGTCTCATTAATTGATATGCTCTGCACTGGAAGCAGTCTTAAATAAGATTCTTCAGATTACTATTATGTTATAAATGTATTTAATTATTATCATCATGAACTATGATCTATACTAATTTCTTAGTCTAACCTGTGCTTATGGATTTCTGTTTATTCTGCTATGAAACCTACAGATCCTTATTTCCTGTTCTTAATGAATACACACATGTAATTTACATTTCTCCAGTGATACATTTTTATTTGTGGTAACAGTCTAACCACAGGGAACACTTTCATTTGCTGGACAGTGCCACCTCAAGCACTGCAAACTGACAGGGTATCTAACAAAGGATGCTGCAACACTTCCACACTGCACATGGCAAAGAAGAGATGCTGAAATTGACACATACAATTATTTTTTTCCCACACTTTCTCATTCAGAGAGATTTTGCTTCCACAGGGCCCACAGCATTATTCATGATGACACCTTGCAGCAGGGTAAAGAAATGGAATCATATTTGTAGAACATGCAGCAGATACAACAACCATCATCTTAACATGAAGCTGCATTTCTCTGGGCTCACTGTACTGCTGAGCTCCCTCCAAGCCCCCAGTGAAAGGATTTTAGTCTACAACTTTTTATTTCATGTACACCAACCAGTAAACTTCGTAACCTTCTCTAGTAACACTATGTATGCCACAGAGCACGGTCACAGGAGCCACGCACCGTGTGGTGTTTGTCATGATTCAGTAGGATATTATTTGAACTGAAGAAATCTTGCTTCTGAAAGTAGCAGTACCAGTATGAACCCATGTAGCAACAGGCTGCTGCATCAGAAGAATTCTGACCAGAACAGAGATCTTCTCCCTCTCTCTCACCAGGGAGACCACAGATAGCTTGCACACACACTAGACCCTGTAATACCAGCTTGCTTTCATTAGAAAAATTTCCCAATCAGGCTTCTTCTATGAATAATGCCGGCCACTAAAGAAGGGAGAAAAAGTAACTGGAGTATCCACGTCCAATTCTGGCAAACAGCATGCTGCACACTCACACAATTAGAGATCTTTTTTGCTTTGTAGATAAATACCTAGTTTCTTATCAGTTCGTGACACAGGATATCACTGCTGACAACTAAAAACTTGCAATCCTCTGTCACCATTTCCTACCAACTCACAGGGCTATATTAAGCAGACTATTTAACCTCACTAGAGGTTCAACTCTATCACCCATAGTACACTGGTATGTACAGTTACAGCGTTTCCACCCAGATCATCACTTCGGGCACTGTGTGAACACAGATCTAACCGTGCTTAGCCTTGATGCTCAGGCTCCAGGTTTTGGGCAAACACTATCAAAACATACACAAAGGAAAAAAACCTCCAGGACTTGGATGGGTAGGAAACAAAGGGAATACCGAGTTCATACTACAGATTGCTCTGGCCGGTTCACAAAGCTGTCATGAAATTTGAGGTCTAATCTCACAAAATCTCTTACGCAGCAAGAAGACGTAAACCATATAAACCCGACAGCTGCCCACAAAGAGACTTCACACCACAAAGAGAAGCGAAGTTTTTGGCTCAACCGCCTCGATACCCGATTTTTGGTCGCCTTTGGGCTCTACACTTTTAACCTGCCACAGCAGCTATTTAAAGATGTAAAGCTGCGACTTGAGCCTCGTAATGCCCAAACCATGTGACATCATTACCGGGCTCCTAATTTTAACGCTGAACGGCAACAGTTCAACGTTACCGCTCCCGGTAGCGGGGTTCTTTCGGAGCCCCATCATCCGCAGGGTGATCCAGCACTCCGCAAATGTTGCAGTTCTGCTGTTTTACCACATCCAACCCGGCCCTCCTCCCCTCCCCCAAGCGCACAAAACCGTCAAGAGACACTTGCTTAAGCGAACTGCACGGAAGACGGTAAAAACTTCGCCAGATAAACGCCAATAACTGGCTTTTGCTCGGTGTTGGGAATTTTTTTTTCTGGTTGGCTTGCTGCCTTAATTTTTTTTATTTTTTTTTTTTTTAACCGCAGTACATTTATGCAACGCCCGCTCGCCGGTGGCGGCTGGAGGGGAGCGGGCTCCGCTCGCAGCATCGGCTCCTCACGGGCACCACCCGTCCGCCGGCTGTTTAACGAGAGCAACCGCGGATCGATAGGACACGGGCACCGCGGGCACAGAGAGCACCGCGGGTACCCCGGCGTGCGGCGGCAGCCCCGGCGAGCAATCGCCCCCGCCCCGGCGGCGCACCGCAGACTCTCCCGGCGCTCCCCGCCGCGCTCGGTACCGCGCTCCCAGCTCCCCCCCAACCGCTCCCGGTGGCACGTGCCTCCCCCGGTCCCGCCCGCGTCCCCCCGCATCCGCCCCGCATCGCCCTCCACCCCGCAAACCCAGGCGGGGAAGGGGGGAGGGGGGTGGAAATGCCCCGGTGAGGCGGTCGGTCGGCGGGTCGAGCCGCGGCGCTTACCGAATGGTTGACCCCCCACATGAGGACGCTGAGCAGCGGGTCGCTAGCCCGGAACAACTTCACTTTTTGCGCCACGAAGTGTTTTTTCTTGGTCTTGGTTTTACTCGCCATGACGGGCACGATGCTGCTGGGGGCCGCCATGGCGCTGCCGACGGCGGAGATGGGGTGGGCAGTGGGGACGGGTGGGTGGGGGGGATGTGGAGCAGCGACGGGCAGGAGAGAAAGGGAGAGTCAGCGCCGCGGGCAGGCGGCCGGCGGCGGGGTGGCAGCCGCGGGATGCCGCACGCATCCCGGCCTGGCCGCCGGTGCCGCGCGCTGAAATGGNCCCCACCCCCCTTCCCTCCCCGCGGGGGAGCCGCCGCCCGCCACGCACCGCGCCCCGCCCCCGCAGCCGGCGCGGGAACGCCGGCGGAGTTTCGGTTCCTGCCGCCCCCACTGCGCATGAGCCGGGTGTGTGGCCGCCGATCCGCCCGCTTCGCATCGCGCCTGCGCCCCGGCCCTCGCGGGGAGCGAGCGGCGGAGGGGGGAGGCGCGGTGCCGAGGAGCGGGCCGGGGGGTGAGGCAGAGGGGGAGAGTGCGATGCGGGTGGAGGAGTCGTCCTCGCTGCCGACACCGAACGAGGACCAAACCCATCGTGGCGTCTGCCCGAGGGAGTAGGTGGTTGCGATTCCCACCACCCGGCTTCCCTCCTTCACATCTCCAAATGCTCTGGGAAACAAAACCTGCCACGGTCCTAGTCTTTATCTAATGATACGCACTGGCACTTAGTGCAGTTCTTGTGCTATTTAGCCAAGTTTAGCCTGTAGTGAAAGGACAGGGAGTAATGGGTTTAAATTAAAGAAGAGTAGATTTAAACTGAATATCAGGAAGAAATTCTTTACCTTGGGGGTGGTGGATCAGTGGAACAGGCTCCCCAGGGAGGTGGTTGGGGCTCCATCTCTGGAGATATTCAAGGTGAGGTTGGCCAAGGCTCTGAGCAGCCTGGTCTAGTTTAGGGTGTCCCTGCTCACTGCAGGGGGGCTGCACTAGATGCCCTTTGGAGGTCCCAGCCCTAAACATTTTATGATTCTATGATTCTCTTAAGTTTTCAGTCGCTTTTCCAGTAAAGAGACCTCTAGGAGTGAGGACTCCCAAGGTAGGGCTTTGCCAGCTGCTGCTGACCTAGCCCCAGTCTGTGCTCAGACCCATTCGTTTCAGCCAGCATAAGGCAAATGGTGGGAACTCAGTGTCCTGCAGAACTGTTGCACCCCTATAAACTACACTCCTCATATCCACAGGAAAAAAACTGACAAGAGTTTCTTAGCTGCCTCCTCTAGGGCCACAGAGGATGTGGTTGCTGACGGGTGACATCCTGCAAAGGCACCATTTGCCCAGCTCAGGCACACAATGCACGCTTTTCTCTGCTGTCTAATGAAGAGTCTTCATGCCAACTGCACTTACTGCTCAGGGCAATGCACGTGGATAACACCGGGCACACATCTCTCACAGCAACTAACCCGTCCACTCTGGACTCATTCAGACTGACCTGCCAGCTGTAGATCTTACGTTGTTCATCAATGGTCATTCAGCAAGATGACCTGACCTGTGAAGGTTGAAGAGGCAAGAGCAGGGCTGCTCCATGAGAGTGGACAGCAGCCATGGGTCATCCCAGTCCAAGTGGTGCCTTCAGCAACAGGGTCCAGTCGCACAGCATCCACGCACAGTGGGCAGGGCCAGGTGCTGGCCACAGCACGCATTAGCAATCCCAGAGTGGCTGAGGTGATGAACAAGGCATTATATAGGAGACAGGATGAGAAACAAACAGGACTGCAGGCAGGCTACCTACAATATAGGCCCAAGGCAGAGCCAGGATGCAGTGCTGGACTGAGCCCTACCTGCAGCACAGCTCAAGCAAACACCCAAGCTGAGCCCTTCCTGAGCTTAAATGGAGGTCAGGGTGGTGCCAGGTGAGGCCATTCAGGGCAGCTAAGGTCAATAGGTGAGCCCAGAGCTGGGATACAGACTCACACAGCTGCTCGTAAACATGAAAACTTGTTGCATCAAACAGTTGTTCAAGTGTCTCATCCTCTCCATTTCTCTTTTGCATTTATGATGTCAACAGCAGTTATCTGTCATGCTGGAATCCAAACAGTAGTGTTTACTCTCCTTCCTGCATAGAAGCAGTAACTGGGTTTTATTATGATCCCCTTTCTGCATCTTATGGACAGCAGGAGAAAACAAAGATGCAATATTTTTGTTTCTTTTTTTTCTTTAATTTTCTTTTAAAGCGAGGAATTTCTTAGGAGTTATGGAGAGATTAAAGTGTAATTTTTGTTCTTGGAAATAGATAAAATAAAATAAAAAAACCCTTATACTTCTACTGCAGTCAATGGAAGCAGCTGACTAGTCAGCACTTTTGAGTAAAAGCAGGTCACTTAGATGCCTAAATATAGATTTGAAGTTAGAGTTTCAGAAGAGTTCAGGACCCATTTTATTCCTTACATTATGCTTAGAATATGACAGCACAATGCTGCACACATCAACGTGACTAATGCCTGTCACATACCTGTCTTTCATACAGCTTTACCCTGGAAAGAAGATAAGTGAAGCATTTGGGTTTATAAATGTGTAATAAAGCCCAAACATTTTGATAGGTTTGCTATATGGAAGTCAAGGGCAAGGAATGAAATTGTTTTGTTTTGTTTTTCCAGGAGATTTTCTTGTCATCTTGGCCTAGTTTCTAAAGAGCTCTTCCCTGCAAATATGAATCCTTACCAAGGAAGGCTGTTGTATCAGAGGAACTAAAGATGTTGTCCATAACCTTTATAGCAGAACTAAAATAAATCAAGGGCCTGGGCTATCTTCATTATGAGGTCTGGGTCAAAGATCTGTCATCTCCGATTTTAACTACCAAGACAGGATGTCATCTGGACCTGTCTGTCCTGTGGGAACCACTGTGGCCACAGGTTTTCCACTGACTCCATGAAATACATACAGCTGAACACAGAGGTCACTCGAAGGGACAAAACTTGATTACACTTGCAGCCTACACTCCTCTTGGGAAGTCTCTCTCTGTCTGTGCTTTAATTGGAGCTCCAGGTTCTTTCTTTTCCTCAACTGTAACCCTACTCCTTACAATAAAACTTACCAGTGACTGACCAGGTCAGTCCCACAGCAAATACTTCCCCAGCCGAGTTCTTGCAGCCTAGACTTCCCATTCAAGCCCCTTTCTAGCTCCTCTCCAACTGGAGCTCTAGGGCTCTCTCCCAGTTCTAACACTAACCCTGAGAGCAAACCTAACCTTATGCTAAGCTGCAGCTCAGGGTCCCAGCCAGTGCCCACACAAAAACATTATCACAGCCACAATCTCTTCACAGTTCACCTTTTCCTTTGGCATGTTCCCTTTTAAGCTCCCCTGCAGATGCAGCTCCAGGCTGTCTCTGTCCAAAGGCCCAGCTTAACAGATCCTCAGATGAGGATCCCCCAGCCAGTGCCCTCAATAAAATGTTCTCTCTGACATGTTTTCTTTACCCCATGCCCTTTATTTTCAAGTTCCATTCCAGCTGCAGCTTTGGGCCCTCTCTTTCCCTCAGCCTTCACCTTAACCCTCACAAAGCTGGGCTTTGGGCATGGTCTCCAACCACTGCCCACGCCAAGAAGTACTTGCAGGCAAGTTCTCCTTGCATCGTACACTTCCCTGGAACAGTCACTTTCTAGTCCTGAACCAGCTGTAGCTCTCATCTCTTTCTGTTAACCATATCCTCAAACCTCACCCTAAGCCTGACAGTTGAGCCTTAGACCAGCCCCTCAGCCAGCACCTCCACCTAAAAGTTTTTGCAGCCAAGTTATCTCTGTGGTCCAGCCTTTTCGCTAGCAGCTGATTTCAACTGGATCTCTCTTTTCCTCCCAGCTGCTCACTCTGGCTATATGCTGAGCCACAGACTAGGACTGCCAAGCAGCGTCCACAACAAAAATTTCTTGGAACCAGGTTCTTCCTACACCCCACACTTTCCAGGCTCCTTCTAATTGCAGCACTATGGGGGATCATGAGGATCCTGAGGCCAGGAAGAAGGAAGAGATGGGGTGAAAGTGCTTTTAGTTTTGCTCTTTTGACTCATTGTTCTGATTTGATTTGCAACAAATAAAATTCATTTTCCTGAGTTAAGTCTGGAATCTGGCAGCCAGCCATGGCCAACCCACCACACACCTGTACCAATAAACTGAACCAAAGGTTGAGCCTTGGACTAGAACTCACTGTGCCAAACCAAAAACTTATGCTAATGAAATTCTCCTTGTAGCCTACACTTGCAGGTTTCCATTCCTTCTCAGCCCCACTGCAACAGGACCTCTTTTCCCTCTCTCTCGAGCCTAACCCTGACTTTAAGCCCAACCACAGGATAAGCCTCAGACATGCCCTCAGCCAGTGCACACAGCAAAAAAAATCTTGGAGCCAATTTCTCTTTGTAGCCCACCCTTCACTATGACAGCCCTCTTCTAGTCCCCTCCAGCTGCAGCTTGAGTCTTTCTCTTAGCTTTTTATCTCAGCCTTAACCAAGACCACAGGATGAACCTTAGACTAAGACACCCCACGAGTGAGCACACCAAAACATCCCCCTTTCCAAATTCTCTCTGCATCCCACTGTTTTTCTCTGAAGGTCCATTCCAACTGCAGCAGCCAGCTGTCCTGTCCTTCTCTCAGCCCTAATCCTTATTGCAGGCCAAGCCTTGGACACAGGCTTGCTTCAGAGACCTCACAGCCCAGGTCTTCTCTTTGTTCCTTTACACCTGGGTGGTTTTGTGCATGTGTGAGGGATTTTTTAACTCATACAGCCTGGCATAACATGAAAGTTGTATTTCAGTCCATTAACAGCTTTTTGCAGCATGACACTGTGAGTACTTGTTGCAGTCAGAATTCATGGTGCATATACAGGATTGGGACATGAAAGCCCTTCTGGGACAGTATTAAAATACTTCAGAGCTAAGACCAAACCTGGTAGAGTGTTGCCTGTAGTGCCTAGGGAGAGATATCTCTTGAGCAATGTTATCTCCACAGCTGCATTCATGCTGCATTGCAGGCAAAACTTCACAGATAATCTGTGAGCAAGTTTAGACACCATGACCATGGTCCAGGATCTGACAGGAGCCTGAAGGGCCAAATTATCACCATACAACCTCTTCTGATGTTGTACTGGATCCTTAGCTAGCTCTTCAAAGTCTACTCAGGATCTGTAGGTTCCAGCGTTGGTATGAACACTTAAGAAAATAAAGAGGAGATTCATTCTCTGACTTACTGCACTTTTCAAATCCCAACTGGCACTTCTACTCGACTTTCCAGAAATCCACCCCCAGACACAGAGACTCCTTCAGCGTGTCCAGAGCTTTGATTACTGAATGTAGAGCTTTTGTGCTCCACAAGGACTGACTAAGGGAGCACAGCCAGGGTGAATTCACAGTGTTTGGACACTTCATTAAGTAGGTGTAATATCACCAGTGCACTAAGCTAATCTTTTTGCAAGCAGAGAACGTGCTCTGCCTCCGAAGAAGTATTTTACTATCTTTAATAGAACAAGAGTGAATTTTTAAGCTTCAGTGGAGGCCAAGAGGAAGATCCTCTAGGTTTATTACTAATTGCAAGATAGGCTTGGGAAAAACTATTTTGGTTTCTGCTGTCTACTTCAGAGGTTTTTTTCTGTCATTGGTACTAAAATATCTGCTTTGTTCCCATTTTGGTGCGAATTGCTCTCAGATGGAAGATGGTGAAGAGGTGAGAGAGAAGAGAGAATGGTCTAGCAGGATTGTGCTAATGAATGCTGTCCTTGACTGGCTTGAACAGTTAGACTAAATTAAAACATGAGTGTACTCTCTCACCTGGAATTTTAAGAAAAATTAGGGATTCCATGACTAGCAAGATCACCTCTAAAATCTGTTTGCTCTTTTTGATGCTGGCCACATAACACTTTCTACAAAAGAACATAACACTTTCTAATAAAGCATAAACACTTTCATAACACTTTCTAATTGGTTATTTTAGTCCAGTATGAAAAAAAGTATATGAATAACTTTTTGTTTCACTGGTCATCAAGAGCAATTCTATTGGTGAATTTGGGTCTCTTAATTTTCAGGAAAGGGAGATCACACAGTTTGTAAGTGAGGCTTTGCCTAGCTCCTGGAAGGTAATGTTTCCCTTTACAGTTATTTTCTGCAGCTGCAAAGAACAGAAGGCCCACAGGGTTTCCCTGGGCCAACTGCCATAGAAACTAATTTCAGCTAAGTCAGACTTATAAATTGTTCCATTACTCTATAAATTGGTCTGGGCACATGTCACTTCAAGCCAAGCTGGGTTACACTGAATCTAGCCTCTAGTTCTAAAACACTGCCACTTTAAAATACACCACCACACCTCAAAGACAAGATGAAAATAAATAATTTCTGAAGTGAGTTCATCTTCTACAAGAGAATGAAACATATAAAGATGTCAAATTATTAACCATTTTATTGGAAATATATAACGACCAGACCAATTTTTTTTTGATATTTTGGTAGCCAAAGATAAAGCTTTTCCTTCATTTGAAAAACAAGAAAGGAGAAATAGGAAAGCACTGTTTATAAACTCTCTAAAATAAAAACTCTTTAATTCTGCATTCAGAAGAACAAATCCAGTCTGTATGTGGGCACAGTGACACGTGTTTACAGGCAGAAAGCATCACCTGTCCATTTTCAGATGTGTCATCAAGAGTTATGGGAGTCAGAGAACTTCACCTTATTACAGAAGATTCCTAATTGTTTGTAGAACAAAATTGAAAAACAAAACCAAAATTATCAAAATTAATTTACAAAGATCAATGTAGTAATTTCTTAAAGCAGAAAGGATTCTGAAATTTCATTTTAAGCAATGCTAATTTCCTTTTGCTACTGATCAGGAAGCTCAGAGCATAACCAAAGGTCAGGAATCTACCCTGAGTGATGCTTTATTTTTTTGTTGTTGTTTGCTTGGTTTTTGGTTTGTTTTATTTTTAAAGGTGAACAAATAGACAGTGCAGTATAGGCAAGGAAAGTTAGTACAGCCTAGCATTGCTCCTTTAGTTGCAACTGTGGAAGCCAGGACAGCCTCTTTTCACCTTGTTCAACTCTCTATAAACAAGCCAGCTGAAAGTCTCCCAGCTATCAGCATGCACCAGTAGCAGTGTCCATTGGAGTTCAAACAAAGTCAGTTCTCCCCAGGCAGAGAAAGGCTAAAACCCAACCATCCCACTCCCTCTGGGGCCCTCCTTCCCTTTTATGACTTCCCCCACTCAGGCAGCACAGCTGTCAGTTCCACCTCCCAGCAGTTTTATAAGCCACAACTGCCAGGTTTTGCAGCATATATGGGCTTTAAAGGCTAACCTCTTCCTTTTTCTTTAGTGAAGGCTTTTAACCCTTTTTTGGTGCATAGTGACTACAGCTCAAACTACTGAGTTGTTTGTGTACTGCTTTCCAGAATAACTGGGATTTCCTAGTGTCTTTCAACTGATCCATACTCCTGTTTTATGAGGTGTGGTCAGCTAGGAAGTTGTAGGACTCTGTTGCTCAAGTTGGGGGGTTAGAGGCCAGTATATATATGTATATAAATGTAATATATAAACCTTTTTTTTTTTTTCCCCCAGCAANAGGTATTTTCTCATAATCAGATAATAAATGTCACTTTGAGCTGTCTATTAATTGCACTTGTGCCTGTCTAAACTCTTATCTTTCTTCAAAATATGCTCATTTCCTTACTGAAAAGATTTTTAAGCTTCCTGTTTCTGGTTTTAATAACCTTTACAACATAAAAGGACACATTTTAGCAATAGATTAATATAGTATTTAATGTCTTTAATTGCACATCCCTTAATAAAAAATGCTTGGTGCAGAGCTTATCTTATTTGGTAAAACCCACTGTAAATTCCATTTTCCTCTAGCTATTATTATTTTTTAAATTTCAGAAGAATTTTACTTCCTGCTACAGCACCTCAGAAGCCTTTTCAATTTGCAGCCCAGAAATGCAGCTTCCTTAGCACAGGCCACTTTAGTGTTTCTCCGATACTGTGGTTAATCTCAGGAACTACAATAGCTGAAGAGCTGTTAGAGAACTACAGGCCTTCCCACATGCTCTGATTTAGATGGTTGCCACTGTTCCTGAGGCTCTCCTTTTAAGAGATGGTTATGTCTGTGTACTCTTTCAGTGTCGCTGCAGGACTCCCTAGCATTTGTCTTCTGGAGACACTGAAAAGCTACACTAATGCCCATTATGTTAGCCCTGGAAAAAAAAAAACCCAGGGTTTTCAAAGCCCAATTGATAAAAACTTCCTTTTATTTTGGATGCCTCCATTTTGGAGAGAAAACACCAGATACCAAGATGCTGAGCGTTGTCAACAGTAACTGAGCACAGCCCTCGTGAAGACCAGATCATATTATCCATATGGTATCTAAACATTTAGAAGAGCTAACCTTGACACCAGCTTTACAAGGAAAGGCTGAGAGACCTGGGGCTGTTTAGCCTGGAGAGAAGACTGAGAGGGGTTCTAATTGCTCTCTATACATCACGACAACATCTTTTCACTTGTGCCCTGTGATAGGACAAGGGGCAATGGATTCAGGCTCGAGCACAGAAGTTCCACCTCAAGATGAGGAAGAGCTTCTTTAATGTAAGAGTTGTAGAGCTTGGAATAGACTCCTCAGAGAAGTTGTGGAGTGTCCTTCTCTGGAGACTTTCAAGACCTGTCTGGATGTATTTCTGTGTGATATGTTCTAGTTTTGTCCTGCTAACAGATCCCACTTGCCCTTGTTGGACTTCATGAGTTTCTATCAGATCATTCTCCAGTATATCCAGATCCCTTTGAACAGCAGCCTTGGCCTCCCAGCATAACAACTGCTCCCTCCAACGTCATACTGCCTACAAACTTGCTGAGAGTGCACTCCATCCCACAACCCAGGTCATGAATAAAGATATTAAACAGCATCATCCCACTGTGAATCCTTGAGGGACGCCACTTGTACAACCAGTTACTGGCTCTGTTTTATAGTGTTGATTACACTCTTCAAGCACAGTGGTCCAGGTGATTTTCCACCCATGTTATCACCCACTTAGAGAGTCCATACCTCACTAATTTGGCTGTAAGGGATAATGGGAGACTGTATCAAAAGCCTTGCTAGAATCAAAGTAAATAACATTTAGTACTCCTCCCTTCACCCCGGAGCAAGTCATCTCATCACAGAAAGCAATCAGGTTGTTCAGGCTTAATTTGCCCTTGAAAATTCTATGCTGGCTGTTCCCAATCACCTTATTTTTTTCCTGAGCTTGTAGGAGGATGCAGTCCATAACATTCCCAGAGAGTGCAGTTCAGCTGAGTGCCTTGTACTTCCTCACATTCTCCTTCTTGTCATTTCCCAAGATAGATGTGAATTTACATCGTTTCTTCCTTGTGGCTTGTTTGCAGTATATTATTATTTCAATCAATAAAAAAAAATGAAAATTGGTTGAATGATATTAGAAGTTTAAAATCTATTGGGTCTCTCTTTTTAAGGAAATATTGTAGTCTAAT
>VYZU01056136.1:0-10335 GCA_013401355.1 Ceyx cyanopectus | reverse complement strand
TCAGAATCTCACCCACTGAATCTAAACATTTATTGCTCATGAGCTAAAAGAACTTTTTACAGAAATTAAAGCTGTTGCTATAATCTCCAGAAAAACTCAACAGTTCTGTCTGCAAATACCTATTAAATAATAGAAATGTCATTTTTTTGCCTTCATGCAGTTATATTTTGTAAGTGTTCGAGTCTGCAAAAAAAAAAACAAAACAGAAAGTGGAAAAACCCATTGCTTCTGTATTGAAGCAATTAAATTTTTTACTAAAAGGGTGTTTGTACTTTATTCTCCCAATATTCAATATAGCACTTTATATTATTAACAGTAATTATTATAGTAATAATCTTTACCTTTTATGTGTATCTTTCCTCTTTGCAACTTTGCATGTTTTCAAACCTTTTGTGGCTTTAAAAAAAATATTAACAGGTGGAAAAAATCTCCCCAGATGAGGAGAGACCTTTCTTCTATTACATTTGAAATAATAAATGTTAATCTTATGTATACTGTACAGCATTTGGGAACTTGCATACAGTAAGCTAAACCAAATCTGTTCTTTTCTGTCAAAACTACTAATTTTTACATTTCTTTATTCTTTTAAAAATCTCACATCAGTCACTCTTGGTTTTAGAATTGCATCCTTCTCACACCTGCTGGGATGATGTGGGAGGTGGTTTTAGTCTGCCTGACCTACTACTTATAAACCTTTAAAAGCAAGGTGAACATGCTTCTCTTGTTTCTTCAGCCAGCTCTGTGATTTCTGTGGTCAGTCCCTCTCCTAGCTGATGTTCTAGTTTTCTCTCCATTTGCCCTACCCCCATTCCTGCTTTACATAGTTTTCCTTGGGCTGCTGCATGCCATTCTAATTTTCTGCTATATGCCATCCACTCACTTTCCCTCTGGCTGCAGAACCAGATTTAGTGAGCTTTGAGAGATCTATTTAATTACTGAAAGAGTATTCAGTCCAGCAGTAAATGTAATATGAATTCCAGAGGATCTACAGACAAGTTTTACTTGGCACTGACAGCTATGAGGTAAGACAATAATATGAGTTTGTGGTCACATAACCAGACCACCAGCAGAGAGTTATGAGAAAGCTAGACCCATCTTAATTAGGAAAAATGTAAAAAGCTTAGATGAGAGCCATCATTCTGGTCTTAACACAAGCTGTAACTGTGTAAACTGTGACTATGAATATCCTTAGCTTTATTCTTGGACTTTAATATCACTGTGTGAAACAAAAAGTTGAATTTGCTTGAGATTGCCCCAAATATGCCTTTATTAAAAAAACATTCTCCCACCAAAGCCTGCAGGATATGAGACTTGATAATCAACGTAGACTCCTTTAACTAAAACTGGTCCATGCCATTCTATAAATCTGTGAAATATCTTTGGTTTTCACAGTTTTAGGGCTGATTTCTAATTAGGTAAAACTCTGTAGCTTAAAAATGGAACCCTTTGGCTTCTAAGTGGGGAATTTAGACCTTCAACATTTCTCTGAAACAGTTATGTCCCGAGGTGTTATTTTATATTTCATTTTTACAGTGATCTTATGCTAGGATGGACTGTTGTTTATGCTGATCGAGGTGATTTTTGTGTGATGCAGGAGCCAAAGGCAATTTTTTCAGTGAGGTATTGCAGTATTTCCAGTGACGGGGTCGAACTTTTACTTCAGAGCCTTTCTCACAAGATGCTGAATTTGATAAAAAGAATCTCAGATGCCACAGTCTTTGGAATTTTATTACACCAGCAAGGTTATGGTTTGATTGAAGCCAATACCATGTTAGAAAACTGAAACTGTCACCAAAGAAGTTGATATGTTTACATGGTGTAACTCCATATCTTGCTCAATCAACAGGAACTAGCTTGGGGTTCACTAGAACCAATTTTGAATAAATGTGATGTGATGCCTGAACTAATTAACCACAAGACTGAGTTGTCTATCAGTGGTGGATCAGTGTTTGTTTTCTTTAAAGGTGTAATTTTTTGGCTCACCACTGTTTAGTAAAAGCTCGGACTTAGCATTTTCTGAGAGATGTGATCTCCAGGTGCATCTACACTATAGTCTGTAGGAAAATATAGAAGAAAATCTGAAAAATCTTCACTAGGATAGATTTAGCACCCTAAGTAGTGNAACCAATTTAATTTTACTTTTACTACTTGCCAAATTTTGAGTCTTTGTTATCTTCCAAGCAAAAGCAACAAGCTTGGTGATAATTCCATCACTGTGTATAACTGCAGGTGAAGGGTCAGGCAACACCTGGAAGGAATATATCTCTCTTGTCAATGCTGTTTTATTTTAGTTAGACATTTGTTGACTCACAGAAGTGACTGCCATAATGATATTCCATGTCACAAACCTCAGAGAAAGTGGAATTCTGGCTTTCATTCCTTCTGTCAAAAATCATTTAGGTCGTTCTACAAGATGGCATGGGTTCAAGAACAGACACTGAGAAAACCACGTAAGGAAGACTTCTGTTGCTAAGAGTGCAGTGCTTGCTCAGTGTGCCTTTCTGGCAGCACAGGGCCAGCAGTGGCATGTGTAAGTGATTTAGCCCTTTGGCTCTTGGATAAAAGGCTGTTATTATCAAATCCATCTTTCAATACATGCTTTTGGTGTGTCCGAATGCTGGGCCCAGGACTTCAGAAGCCCTGACTGTGGAAGTGTTAGGTTTCTTCCAGAAGTGCAGGGGTGAGTCCTGGGCTTCAGGAGTGTGTTGGATGGGCTGCACTGCTGTAGAAACAGGTGGTAGAAATGCCAGTAGCAATGATTTAACAAAGCTCAACGCATGACCTAATGGAAGAAGAAGATTATTTCATCTAAAATTAAAACAAGTAAGAAACAAATTTACTTGTCTATACTCACACTGTCACTCTCACACCAAGATGTGTATATATAGGTAATTTATTCAACATGCAGGCAACAAGACACTGGTATCCAGGTAATCTGTTTAGGATTCATTATGATGACATGATAGAAGGATGTATTTTGCTGAGTCCTCCTTACATCCATTGGGTTCCCCTTGGGTTGGCAGACATCTCTTGCTTTAGGCTATACTCTAAGATTATCCATCCCATCCCACCTCTGTCATCAGGATTTGCTTACTGTACTTGGTTTTCTGAACTGAGGGTCCCAAAAAAGTGCAAGGCTCTGGATGATGTGCTTAGATTTCATCAGCACATGCTTTTCATATAACATTCCTCTTCTGGCTTTTCCCTCTGGTACTTTCAAACCTTTACATGGCTTGTATTTGTTTAAATTGTGATGCTCATTAGTGAAGAATTAGACTGGGAAGCCCATGAATCCACAGGTTCACAAAAGGAGAAAATTGAATTTCCCAGAGTAACAATTCAAAGTAAGATTTATTTTATCTTACTTATGTATATTCATTGCTGTTCACAATCCAGGTGAGATACAAAAAGTTAAGACAGTTGTTTAAACTGCTCAAAGAAAACATAGAAAAATTCAGTGCAAATCAAAAGATCAAAAAAGTGGGATGCTAAGGCTTTGCTATTTCAAATTTACATTCTTGTTGTTACTAATAATTAATTTCAGTAATTTACCTGTCAGAAAACATCACTAATCCTGAAAATTTGTCTTAATCCAATGGATATCTATGTATTCACTTTTTTTTTTTTTTTTTGGTTGTTCTTCAGGCCAAGAAACTATTTCTTTTGACAATAGTCCTTGCTTCTTTGAGTTGTCCCTGGAAGACAGTCCCTGCAAGAATTAGTTTTACATACTTAAAGTGCTTCTTAAATCTTCAATTGTTTCCTTACACTTCTGTTCCCATATGTGATCTCTGGTTTTACCTCTCTTATTTACACAGCCAGACTGGTGGTTTTACCTCTCTTATTTATGGAGCCAGAGAACAGGTTTTCTTTTCTGAGTTCATTCATTTATGTAGCTTTGGGAAAATTTAACTATATGACTCTGCAGACTGACCCTAGGAAACATGATAGAAATGATTAATCTGAAACATACTAGCCCTGATCTGCTCATTTAAAGATTAGTGAATAATCCCATCTAAATTCAAAAGCTAAATGTGGTTGTAAACATTACTTGAAGTTGTAAAATCTGCCGAATCCTTAATTTCTGAAGGTAGCGTTTCCTCTCTCCCTCTTTTTTTTTTTCTTTTTTTTTTTCTTCATATTATAGCTGTGTGTCCTCAGCTGGTGTAAACTAAAATCATTCTATAAAGTCAGAGTTACACTGATTTAAGCCAGCTGAGCCACTCCATCTCCCTTTCTGTACAAACTTTGTGCTTGCTCTCTGTGCTTTCAGCTGTGCACTCCTTTGTCAATGGCCTCCCACAGCTCACTACAAGCTATTTAAGTTTAACTTTTGTTGCTTTCATCATATAAAATATTTGTGGAGGAATGTCATTATAATGATATTGAAAAATCTGAAACCTCCTGCCTAGAAGCAACACCTTTGTATCAAGTTTCAAACAGCTCCCTGTGTATATCAAACTTTGTTTTAATCTTATATACAGGGGGTCTAGTCATATGATCTTGGTTTCTACCAGACCACTGTTCCTTGGTCAGTAACATTAACTTTTACTTTTCATAGATTCATAGATTCATAGATATTAGGGGTTTNCTTCTCTTTTTGGCATAGTGTGGGATGCCTATACTCTTGTACCATGGGGTTGTTGTGGGATGGCTTACCTAAAACATATGGTTTGAACTTCAGTCCCTTTCCTGCATGGAGTCCAAAATAAGACTGGGACTTTTATCCCATCATAGGGAGGATCACATTATATCAACTCATCAAAATAGTACCAGTGGGATATTATTTTGAAGGTGTATGGGGGCATGGGAACTAGAAGTATCCTTCACTGTGAAACTCATACAGAAGATCTAATTGCATACATGCACTGCCAGATGGTCCCCTGCTGAATACATGAACTTTCTGGCACATCAGCTTCCAAGAAGAGGCTGGTGCAAGACATGCAAGTAATGTTTTTAAAACAGGAAAGAGGTTTGTTGGCTATTAGTCCAAGATATCCTAGATGATTCAGAAATATTTTCATAAATATAAGCAATTGTTACATTGAGCTTGGATTTTTATATGTTATAATAGCTTTTTATGACTAATTGGGTGGCTCTTGATTGTTCACTATAAACACAATGAAAACTGAAAGTTCAGTGAATGTTAATAACAATTCACTAGCTTTTTATGCTGCATGGATAATTTCCTGCTTCTGTTGTTTCAAGAGTCATTGCTGTTCTCCAGTTCCATTAAGTTTTCCATCTAGAGCTTTTTCTGGTGTGATGCACACAAACTGGATTTTTAAATGCATGCTTCTTCCCTACTGAAACCCCTTCTATAGAACAAGCCAAGAAATAAGAGATCCTGAATAATTCTAAGGCTATACTTCATAATGTTTGGTTTTTTTTAAAACAAATCCTACATACAGAGAAATCTAGATTGGTCAACTAACAAAAGTCTGAAGAAATATCGAAGTAAGTTGGGTTTGTGGTTTTGAATATAAAATGGAAAATGCTGGCTAGTGGTAATGTAACTATAATCAGCTGACCTGGACTGTCAAAAATGCCTCTATTCTATCTTCTTAAAGACTAACTATATTCCCTCCCTGCCCCCTTGCTGAGGAAATGAGTAAGGAAATGAGAAATGCAGTAAGGATGAGTAGCCATTGAAGTCACATACCCAGTTACATCCTTCAATGTCATGAAGCCTAATATCAAATAAGACAGAGACACATGACATGCCATTTAAACACATTTATATATTTAAATAAAGGGATTTTTTTCATCTCACATTAGGTGTCCAGAAGTTAGATAGGCAACCTGAGCTACATCTATGTCTCCTGCCTCTGCAACACTCTGGTTGCAGATGACATTGCTTCTGGAAGTAGTGACTTATGGCCCCTAGTTTGAGATTAAATGAAGCCTTTAGGGCTAAGGAGCTCTTAAGTAATTAGGGCAAAGACTTTAGCTAAAATCTAGGTTTTAAATAGTGGAAGTTACATGGGAGAAAGGTTTCTCCATAGCATGCTCTAAAGGCAGAAGAATTCTTTTACATGAAGCAAATATTAGGGGACTTATGATCCCAGAGCCCCATAGCTTAAATGTTTGCTTTCATGAGGTATTTGTATTTTTGTCCCTGACCACAGTATTGTTTTTGTTAAAGTGTTGGATTTTAACATCTGCTTTCTGAAATTATAATAACAGCATATATAAAAATAACTTGTGATAATTTCCTTTACTGTACTATTCAAGTAATTCTATACTGTTAATGTGATATTTCATGAGAAGGTTGCATAGCACCTTAGAATTTCAAAAGATGAAGGAGAAAAACAGAAGTATTCTAAACATTTACCTCAAACATTTGGAAGTTTAGCTATAACATTTAGGTGGGCTATTTTATAATAATAATACTCGAGGGCTGGTTGCTTCCTACAATTTGTTGCCAGTGATGCCAGTTCCCTGTCTTGTGTGCTGAGGACAAGCTATGCAGACAGACATGGCAAGTCTACTGCACTTTTGACCTGCAGGTTGCCTTTGTTTTCTGTCTACCTGCATTAATATTTGTTCATTTGCACATGTCTTTGTGTACAACAAAATAAATGCAATCTCTCAGTGTAGCTTCTGCCCATGGTTCAGAGAAATAATTAATAAACATTGCCCATTCACTCCCATACATAGTTTTTACATGCAGGAGATGTTGAACACACGTCTCTCTATTCTAGGTCATTTGGCTTTCATACTCCAAAGCTGGCCTCTCTTGGGAAGGTCTGATGTCTTCCAGTGTAAGGCAGGAGGAAATTAAAACAACCCTGTGGAAAAAGAAAAGAGGAATATTTTTCCCTCCTTGCTGGATTATATTCCCTTGGGGCTCAGCAGAAGTCTGTACTGCATACTGAATGCGCAATAGATGGTTCTGCTAGGGCTAATTCTGTGGTAATAACTCAGCAAGATAAAAAAGCTAATAGGATGCCCATGTGTTTAAAATAGTCTTCCAAAAACATATTTTCAAAATAAATGTGTTCCAGAAGATGGACTGGAAAGAGACATTTTTTTTATATCCTAATTGGAAAATAAAAGCACCCTACATTAAAATTTTTGTTTTTTTACTGAATTCAGTTACAGTTGAATGTTAAGAAGCATTTCTTGAGAACTGTGCAGAGAATCTCTAACACCAATGCACAAGAAAGTCTGTAGCAAATCCTGGTATCTGTGGAGCATCTTTTCTTTTCAAAAGAGTGATGTAATCTAATGAATAGCTACTGAATAATGAATGGCTACATCATTCTATTTGTAAATTTAGTTACATATTAATGTAGTAAAACGTTTTGTAGGTTTTTCTACCTAAAATCNTGGCACTGAGCAGAGTCTGGCTCCATCCTCCCTACCCTCACCCTGAACATCTTGACAGACGCTGCTGAGCTCCCCCCTCAGTCTCCTCCAGGCTAAAGAGCCCCAGCTCTCTCAGCCTCTCCTCAGCAGGGAGATCTCCACTCCCTTCAGCATCTTGGTGCCCTGTGCTGGACTCTCTCCAGTAAATCTCTGTCCTTTGATAGGTTTTCTGTTGCACGTCTGTCCCAAGAAACACCAGTGGTACACATCTTTTCTTTAGTCAGTTTCCATCTATTTCTGTGATATTAGCTGTTAGAGTTTCTTCACCAGCTTTTGCATTCCTTCTGTATGCTGCCTTTCCTACATACCATAAGTTTCTTGTAAATGCTTCTGTTACCTTTTTCTTGACACCTTCTTCCTATGCCTTTCATGTGGCAGTACAAAGACTCTTCCCTGTTCTTTTTTATCTTTTGGTAACAACTATCTAGGTTTTCTTATTTCTACAGTCCCTCCACTCCTCTGCCTGCAGTCTCTAATGGTTTTTTCTTTCTCTGTAGACCCCACTTCCCATGAGTTTTTATTGTGCAAGACACTTTGTACAACAAAAGTACTAATGGCTGGTTAAATATAATCCACTGCATGTGGAATTCCTATAGCAATGACAGAGGCTAGTCAATGGCTGACATAAAAGCATAAAGTATTTAATAGTTATATGAATGGCATATAGGTGTCTGTGAAGGCATGGTTTTCTTGTGGAGTATTTTAGACTTACATACATTTAAGAAGTGTCAATCCACTCCACAAAAGGAGAACTTCATACTTGTTCTGCACAGGCAACGTTTTCTTGTGCATTCTGTAAATTAATATGAGGTATTTCTTTTTATAAGGTGAACTGATCATACAAGCTGATGATCCTTAAGCAATAAAACTTGAAGATTATTCTGTGATCAATTAATCATAATGTTTGAGTGGCTTTGGGACATACTGAAAACTTGAAGATTATTATTAATGGATATATTTAAAATAAATCTTTACAAATACACCTGTATTTCCTAAATTCATTTGCTATGTGATTAGTCTGTGTTATTTGCAATATTTTACCAATTAAAGTATTATTTCTTTTTAATTTGAACCATTCTAACATTTTATTCTAAATATCAGCTTTTTGATCTCTGAATACATTCAAAGCAAAAAGAAAACTGTTATTGCCCAAAAAATGAAATGCAGTTAGTTTTTCTCATATGGATGCAATAAAGAGCACTTTGGTGACTTGACATTGCACAGCTGAATAGTTTCTGACAGGGAAAATAACTGTAGTTTAGTCTGAGCTTTGGCACTACTACAGGCTATTAAATACTAAATATTAAATCCAGTAAGTGAACCTTTGTTATAGGCAGGTTGCTTCAGTGTATATTATCTCCACAGTTACAGCCATTTTCATTGTGTTATCCTTTTTTGCTCTTTGTATATAGATTATATATACATATATATATAATATATATGTGTATATATATATATATGCTTCTTAATCATTATACTGTTTCTGTGGCTATTTGAGTGTCTTTTGGAAGTTTTCTGTTTTCCTTATTTCTTCTTTTCCCTCTTATGTGTGCATGAATTTACTCTGAAAAATATAACAGAATGTTCTGGTAAACAATAAAAACCCTGAGTGTTCAGAGCTGCTGTTGCATCAACTAAAACTCACTCAGTTTTCATTTAATATTGAGTTTTTTCTAGCTCTCTCACTCCCTTATTTTGCAAAACGAGTACTGCATCACTGTGCATATGTTACCTCAGCTCTCCTTTCAGCTTCTACAAACAGTGTGAGCATTCCTCAATCTTAATGCACTTCTGCTGAAGCTGGGAATCACTGCCTCAGAGCAGCTGAGGAAATGAGGACACCTGTGTGGGAGTGCATGGCACAGAGCACAGGCACACAGGGGTACCCAGGGGGGCAGAATGGATGCTTCACTGCTCCCAGGTCTCAGGGAACATCTCTGCTGACAATTGTGGTGTCCTGCAGGTATATTAGGGTCTCCAAGTGGCTGGCCCAGACCCCAACAGGAGCTCTGAGTTGGGCAAATTGGTAAATTCCATATCCTAGTTGAGGAGCACTGTCTTTGTATGTTCCCTATGACCTACGAAACACCCGAGCTGAAGGTCACTGAAGCACAAGAAGTCCACCATTGGTTTTAAATAACTTTTGTTATCTCTGAGTTGGGACAGGGACACCAAGTCCAAATTGGTAAATTCCATATCCTAGTTGAGGAGCAGTTTTTGTATGTTCCCTATGACCTATGAAGCACCTGAGCTGAAGGTCACTGAAGCACATGAAGTCCACCACCGGTTTTAAATAACTTTTGTTATTTACTCATTAAAAGTCCTTACAGGGAGGTCTGAGTGGGTGAGCTCTACTGCTGTTCCAGTCACATTATCAGGGTTTGGGAAAAATGCTTTCACAATTTGTAGAGGGAAAAGTAAAACTGCATTCTCTGGATTGATTACACAGATAATTTGTAAAAAGAAAAGAGGAAGGCATTCACATGATGGGGAAAGCTGTAAATGAAGGTGAGAGAACTGTACCTGCCAAGAATAATAAAGCATATAAAATGTGAAATGTCCAAATTACTGTGGCTCTACATTTTACCAAATTATTTAATATATAGCTTCCTTAAATAAAGTGGTATAATTATTTTAAATTAATAATAATTAATAATATATACTATAATTAATTAATAGTAATTATTTTAATTACTATTAAATTAATTATAAATGTATTTTTTCTAGTGATGATCAATAGGCTAAATTTATATACAGAATGTATTCATTCAATGCACAACATTTTTTTCCTCTGCTAATTTATTTTACTTCTGTCAGGCAGAAATGTGATATGAAGTGGCTTTGGAGGTAAAAAAGGAAAAGGAGCTAGAATTCTAGAAATACTAGCTGAAAAGTGGGAAACAGACTAGAGGGTAATGATATAATTTACCAGAATATCATTATTATACAGAAAAAAAAATTAAA